>PVKA01004241.1:0-101067 GCA_004027165.1 Ctenomys sociabilis
TTTTAATTCAATCTTTCTTCACCTTTTCATTTTTATGTGGTTTTTCTTCTTTACAAATTTGCATCCAGTGCTCTCACTGCAATCATATTTTTAATAAGAAAAAAATCATAGATTCTAAGAAACATATTTTCTAGCATTTATTTACCTTGACTACATCAAGAGTCTAATATACTGCTTCCTGACCATAAAAAAGGTAAAGCTTTTGGATTATTTGCATTATTTTTACTACATAAAAATAATGTAATTTCTTTACTCAAAAATGGCCACAAATTCACATACAATTCAGTTTCCTACAGATCTTATTGGTTATTCCTTACAATTAAAAATAGTTTGTATCCTTTGGGGTTTTATTTCTTCTGACAAGAAAAATTCTCAAAAATTTGTTTTTTAATGTTAATAACAGGACTGGCTTCAAGATTATTCATAGGAAGAAGAGCTTCAGGGAAATATTTTATTCATAGCTGAAAAACCCTTTCACTCTGGTACTTGAAGTCCTAAATCCCTTCATACTTGTCAACAGCTTTTAGTTTTCTTGGTTTCTCCCTGTTTCCTAGAAACAGCTGTAGTTATGCTCATAATGAGAGCAATTTTCATGGTCTTCATGAGCATAGTCACTTTATGTGGCTTATCTAGCCCTTTTATTTCATTAAATCAAAGCATCATTTTCACCTGGCAGTCCTTTATTTAATTATATAAATGATATTCAGAACAGTATGTAAATTAGATATGGACCAGAGAAGAGTGAGGACTATCAAGACCTATAGAATCTGATAAATATTTTTGAGGAACACAAACTATATTGAGAATTGATAATACTGAAGTATTTAACATGAAGCCCTATGACTTTTAAAAAACTAGCTATAGCCTACAGGATAGATTATTTTCATCATGGAATGATCAGAAAAAAATATGAAAACCAGTAGACTTGTTCAGTTATGACTCCTGATAAAATAGAATTTTGATGAGAATAGTTAAGTGTATGTTTCTTACTTAGACTTAGCACTGCATAAAATATATATCGATAAAATATTCTTTGATTCAGATTAGTACAATCCTAATTCCAGAAATAAACACACAAAAAAAATGTCAAGAGTAATCTTCACCAAATCTCTAAACTTTAGGGAAGGTGCAAAAAGGTAGACACTGTAATTGCAAGAAGAAAACATGAGAACTAATTAGTTCATCACTAGCATGAAAATAGGAAGAGCTTAGACAAATCTGCAGTGAACACAATGGATGTGAGAAACACAAATAGGTGAAAAAAAATCTTGGGAAAAATGGAGAAGGAAATGCACATTTCACATACTTTCTCATGGGCAGTTGCCCTGCTGGCCACCATCTGCCATCATCATGACTCCAAATTAATAGTTTAAATGTACTGCATATATTGAAGAAATGTGAGGATTTAAGTAATATATGTCTTCAAATAATCCTGGATCTCCTGTTTTATTCAAATCTGAGTGAAATATAATACGTTATTAAATTTTCAGTATTTCCATGATTTATAAAATGAAAACAATATAAAATTTATTTTTTAAAAACATTACAAAGTTGATTTTCCCTTACTTCTGTTCTCCTTTTGCCTACCCCAGTTCTTGCCTTTTGAGGAATTTCTTTCCCTTTCACAATATCTATTGTACCATTTGGGTCCCTTTCTGTTTCTTGCACTAAAGAGACAATATATATATATATATATATATATATATATATATATATATATATATATATATATATGCATATGAACATGATTTAGTTCACTTATGAATATGGCCTCTAAATGCATTCATTTACATATAAAAGCATTGGGTTTATCTCTTCATAGCTAAGAAGTACTCTGGTGTATAAAAACATGACATCTTTTTTTTATCCATTTAAATGGATTTGTATAGGTTTGAGTTCAGCTGAGCAGAGCCTGAAGGTGCCAAGCCCTGTGCCCAGGCCCTACTGGTGGAATTCAGCAAGATGGACCCAGAGAGACGGAGTGAGTCCTGCAGCTGGACACAGTGAGCTGAGGTGTGGTGCTAGTCCCAGCAGGTCCTAAACTACAGACTAAACCTATGGGAGGATCTTTGCAGCACTGAGGCAGCAGGTGCTAACTTAGGTGAACTAGTCTGCCTAGATAGCACTGAGTATGTGAAGGGGAGATTCCCAGACAAAAATCAGGGAAGAAGTTTATATATAAATTCCCAATTTAACATCTGCTTTAATTTGCTTCATTATATAACTATGATGAAACTCATATGGTAGCTCATATGGTGTGAAATACAAAGCCATTAGCTACAAAAGTTTCTCAATTTCTAAACTTCACTTGCGATCACTAGTAATGTTAATTGTTCTACCATAAATAGGAAGCCATATCTGCCTTAACCACATGTTGTCCTTTGAGTGACAATATAAGTGAGTTATTGGGTAATAACCTCACCAAAGCCCTACACCAAAGGATAGAAGACATTGCCAAATGGAAACCAGTATTTTTCTCTCAATCAATAGAGAAGGCAACACACTGGAATAAAAACAGAACAAGGAGCTCTGACATTGGAGTGATAACTAAAGAACAGATTCTGCACAGAGAGGTTCTGATTGCAGTGATTCTGATCCTACTATCAAACTTACACAGAAAAGTATCACAGAAATCAAAATAAAGAGCTTGCTCCAAAATAGAAAATGACAAAACAAAGGAGCAAAACTCAATCTCAGGTCATGAACCCACCCAGAACAAAAGGAGAAGACAAGTGCATAGAAGAGGTTGGAAATCACACACATGAAATCCCTAAAATAATAGCAACTGAAGTAAAGAAAGAACTGCAGCAGAGTACAAAAGAAATCAGATCAGAAATAATCTCCCATGTAAAAAAAGAAATGATAGCTATCATGAAAGAATTACTAAGTGTTTCTAAAATAAACATAAATTAGAATAGAAAAATGATGGAAACCATGGATGAGCAATACAGGAAAGAAGTAGAATGCATGAAACAGATTCAGAGATATACAGGAAATGAAAAGCACCATTAAAAGTCAGCAAAACCATTTGAATGAAAGTGAAGATAGACTTTCAGATTTTGAAGACATCATGGCAGGTAGTGATCAGATGAGGAAAGATCTCTTAAAAACAACAAGGATCCAGGAAAACATAATACAACTACTGAAAGACAATGCAAAGATGAATAACATAATACTAATAGGCATCAGTGAAAAAGAAGGGAGCCAATCTGAACAATATAAAAACAATATTGGCAGAACTAATACCGGAAAACTTCCCAAATAAGGTGAAGCAATCTGACATTCAGGTACTGAGGTATAAAGAGCTACAAATAGCATCAACCAAAATAAATCTATACCCAAACATAAAAATTAACATCACAGAAATGCAGCACAAGAACAACATTGCAGAAGCCACTAAGGAAAGAAATAGATCATATTTAAAGGAAAACCATCAGAATAAGAGCAAATTTCTCATCACAAACCATCAAGTCAAATAGAACATACAACAAAGTATTTAAAACCCTACAAGAAAACAAAGTCCAACCTAGACTGAAATCTCTGCAAAACTCTCTTTGAAAACTGAAGAAGTAAAAAAACTTTCATGACAAAGGAAAACTCAGGAAACTCATGATGACCGAAGCAACCTTACACAGAGCATTAAAAGATAGTCTAGGAAGGGATGAAATGACAGCTCAAAAACAACAGAAAGAACCCACCACACAGGGAAAACAAATAGAAACAGGAGAAGTAGGGAACCAACAAAGGAAAATAACACGACAGACATGAGCCAATATGTATCAGTTATAACTACCAATATAAATGGAGTCAATTTATTAATTAAAAGAAATAGATTGGCAGAGTGGATCACAAAACAAAATCCAACAATATGCTATATACAAGAAAAACATTTAAACCAAAAAAGAAATTCATATGCTTTAAGTCAAAGAATACAAAGCAATATTATGTGGTGCAGGAGCTCAGAGAAAAGCAGGAGTAATTATTCTGCTCACAGCCAATCTGAACTTCACGTCAAGAATGATTAAAAAATATAATAAAGGTCTCTACATACTTGTTAGTGGAAAACTAATAGTCATAAATATGTATGTACCAAACGTGGGAGCATCCAACTATATAAGACAAATTCTAAAGAACATGAAAATATCTGATAACCACTAACATAATCATAATGGGGGTTCTTAACATGCCCTCATCTCTAAAAGATAGGTCAAGTTGGCAAAAATTTAGAGAAGAGGTAGCATAACTAATCCAAACCTTTGAAGAAATGAACTTAGCGGACATTTACAAAGTGCTCCACACAACAACATCTGAATCTACATTCTTTTAAGCTCCACACGGGACATTCTATAAAAGCCCACATACTCCTAGTCCAAAGATCATACTTAACTAAATGCAGGAAAAAGGAAATTACTACAGGTGTATAATCTGATTGCAGTGCAATGAAACTAGAAATTAATGACAAAAGAAACCACAAAATTCCAAAAACATGTAGAAATTTAATAATATCCTCCACAGCAACAAGTGCATTGCAGAAATAATAAGCAAGGAATTGAACAATATAGCCCAATGAAAATTCAAACAATTTGCCAGAATTTGTGGATGTAATGAAATCCCCCTCACAAATATAGATGTAGAGATCAAACAAAATACTAGCAAATAGAAGACAGCAAATCATCAAGAAGATTATACATCATGACTAGGTAACATTCCTCCCAGGGATGCAAGGATGATTCAAAATATGCAAATCTATAAATATAATACACTATATCATTAGAGCCAAAAGTAAATCCACATGATCATCTCAATAGATGTGAAAAGGCTTTGGACAAAGTCCAACACTCATTCATGATGAAAGGCCTACAGAAAATTGGAATATATGGCCTGTATCTCAACCTGATAAAAGTCATCCATGAGAAACCAATAGCCAACATCATCCTAAAGGGAGAAAAAAATGAAAGCTCTTACTCTAAAACCAGGTACAAGACAAGGATATCCACTATCACCATTCCTATTCAATGTAGTTCTGGAAACATTAGCACAAGCCATTAGATAAGAAAGAAATAAAAGGAATAAGAATAAGTAAGGAAGAAGTTAAAGTACCATTATTTGTAGATGACATGATACTTTACATAGAATAACGAAAAATCTCCACCAGGAAAATCTGAGAATTATTAAATAAATTCAGTAACATAGCAGGACACGAAGTCAAATTAATAACATTCCTCTACATAGATAACAAACTCACTGAGAGAACGATTGGGAAAACAATACCCTTCAAAATAGCATCCAAATAAATGAAATACATAGGGATTAATCCAACAAAGGAAGTAAAAGATCTGTACAATGAAAATTATAATACTATGAAAAAAGAGATTGAAGAAGATTTCAACAAAATGGAAAGATAATCTTTACTTCTCAATAGGAAGAACCAATATTGTGAAAATAGTTATAGTGCCAACATTGTTAGACAGACTTAATGCAATCTATACCAAAATACCATGAACATACCTCACAGATCTAGAGAAAACAGTCCTAAAGTTTATTGGGAAGCAGAAAAGAACTAAAATAGCAAAGGCAATCTTGGGCAGCAAAGGCAAGGTAGGATGCATTACAATCCCTGACTTGAAATTATACTAAGAGCTGTTCTGATTAAATCAGCATGGTACTGGCTAAAAGACACTTGGATTAATGAAACAGATCATAAGGAACAGATACAACTACAAACATACTCAGTGACATTATCTTTGTCAAAGTGGAAAAACATACTCAGTGAAACACAACCTCTTTAACAAATGGTGCTGGAAAAACTGGTTCTCTGCTTACCAAAAACTAAAACTAGACCTGGGTCTATCACCATGTTTGGTAACTAAAGGCAAAATGTATTAAAGATCTAAACATTAAAACAGAAACACTAAATTTACTGGAAGAGAAAGTAAGTGGAAATCTTTAAGGGCAGGTAGAGAGTTTATGAACAAAACCAAAATTGCATGGGAAATACTTCAAAGAATCAACAACTGGGATCTGTTTATTGAGAAGTTTGTCCACCTTAAAAGAAATCATCAACAGAGTGAAATAACAACCCAAAAATTGGTAAAAAAAAAAAATTAACCAACATTTTCTCACACTAGACTTCCATCTAGAATAATAAAGATCAAAAAATGTCAGGCCCCAAAATTCTAAGACCCAATCCAAAAGTGTTCATCCAAGCAAGATAAATACATACTTCTCAGAGGAAGAAAGACAAATGTGTAGCAAATAAATACATGAAAAAAAGTTCCACAGCACTGTCATTCAAGAATTGCAAATTAAAGCAGCATTGCAATACCATGCCATCCCAGAAAAAGCAGCTGTCATAAAGAAATCAACTGATAACAAATGTTGGAGAGGCTGAAAGGAAAAAGAAAACCTTCTCCACTATTGGTGTGAACGTAGACTGATACAATCACTGTGGAAACCAGTGTGCTGACTGTTCAGAAAACTAGGACTGGGAATCCCATTCAACCCAGTTATTCTCTGTCTGGGTTTCTTTCCAAAAGAACTGAAAACCTCACATCATAGTGATATATGTGCACCCAAGTTTATAGCAACACAATTTATCTTAGCCAAACCTTGGAAATGACCAAAATACCCATCACAGGAGGGTAAAATACATGTGGTATTTTTATACAATGGAATATTACTCAGCTATAAAGAAATATAAACTTGAGGCCTTTATTGGTAAACAGATGCAACTAGAGGCCATACTCACAAGTGAAATAAATCAGATCTACAGGTATAGATATCATATTTTCTCTCTAGTATAAGAACGTGAAAAAACAAATAAAATCTGGAAGGTATAATGGATATAGTGAAATGGAAGGAATCTGAACATAAGGAATAAACAATGAAGATGGAAGGAAAGGAGAAAAGAAGGAAAAAAAGGAAGGGGAAAATCATGCAAGTGTATATACACAGTATATCTCAGATCATGGTACTAATAATTCCAGAAATTCTTTCAAAAATAGTTAATATCAACATTTTCACTTTGACTCCATATTCTAATATCTGTAATCTGAGTAACTACATCAAAGACAGTAATGTGCTATACAAAAAACCATGGTTGAATACATCTTATTTTGTTCTAAATGTGTACTATTTCTACTTTTTATGAATTGTGATTATACTCTCTTTAAAAATAAATTACAAAGTAAAAAAAGGATGAGAAAAAATTGAGATTTGTTGAAAACAAGCACTAATACTTAATTATTTGTCCAATTTTGAGTACCTATATCTGGTAATCTGAGCAACAGATTTGATGACAAAAATACATAATATGCCAACCATTGTTAATTTGTTATTCTTGTTTTGAAAATCTATAATATATGTATTGTTGTATGTTACTCTGTTTCTGTCTTTTTTTTAGTGTTGATGTTATTACTCCTTAAAAGAAAATTAATATAAATTGAAAATAAAATAAATTTTAAAAAACGACTGAAAGGACAAGGTGAAAACAGAAGTTTATTGAAAGGAACAGTTAATGTGTAGTTGTTTGGTCAATGTAACATGCCTGTACCTGGTAATCTGAGCAACAAATTTGATGATAACAATATGTTGTGTAACATCTATTGTTAATTTTCTCTTCTTGTCTTAAAATTTGTACCATTTTTTATTGTTTTATGTTGTTTTGCTCTGTCTTTGTTCTTATTGTTTTTTTCTCTTTAAAATAAAATAAAAATAACGCTACGTATAGAAAAACTAATATTCATTGTCACACAAATACATATATAAAATAATGAATGTAAATATTAAAAGATATTTTAATGCAAAAATAAATTACTGTATAAAAGTGTAATAGTACCTGAATCATAGTATACACTCAAAAACTATTAGATGCTGCTTTCATTACATATACATATATTTATATATGTAAAGAATATGTATATGTATTACATACATAATTACACAAACATGTAAATAAATATGCAATACACATTCACTTTTTTCATCTTGTTTTTATTACTGCATGTTAATACTACACAATGCTGAGGGTTATCTTGGTACACATATTAACATATCTTTTCTGTTAACATATCTTAATCAATTTTAGTCTCATTGTCTGCCACCACCCTTTAAGGGTATTTCAGTTACATCTATTTATATAGAGAGGTTTTTTTTTTTTTTTTTTTGCATCCACTTGTTTTCCATTTATGGACTGAAACACCTAAAGATGTAAAATGTATTTTTTTCTGAGTATATATGGACTTTTTACTTATTATTCCCTTAACAGAATTAAAACAATTGTTTATATAAGATTTACATTGCATGAGATGTTTTAAATAAATGTGACAGCTCAGCATTATGTTTAAGCTGTTTGGCAAACAAGAGCAGCCAAGTGGATTATAAGATATGGTTTCTGTCTAGTTGTCCTGCCAAAATATCATCCAGTCATGGGGCAAACTTCTAGGGTTTGTGATTGGCTCATGATCCACTGGGATTATGGGTGTGGGTGCTGCTGGGATTATGGGGGTGAGTGCTGTTGGGATGATGGGTGTGAGTGCTACATCCAGCCTGAGGATATATCCTGAATGCAACATAAGAGAGACAGACTTGCTCTATGTAGCCGGTGTTGCTGCTACTCCCATTTGCTTTTGCTCTCTGCTCTTTGCCACCCACTGTGAACAGTTGCTCTCTGCCATGTACCACTTTGCTTTGGAGCCAGCTGATATGAACTGAGAGCCCCACTGATTGTGAGCTAAGTTTCTTAATTTTCTTTCCTTAATTTGGGGTATTAGGTATTTTGTCCTAGTAAGGAGAGAAGAGTAACCAAGACACTAGCAAAGCGATTTTCAGGGTATATCGGGATAGGCTGTGGAGGTGGCCTAAAGATCAGTAGCTCATCCTTGGATATTTCCTCTCTGCTATTCTTCTCTTATGCTCTACTACCAAGCCATCATGAAGTAAGCGCCTTTCTTTCACCATAAGTTTCTGCCATGATGCTCCCTCCCCAGTGTCAGCTCATCATGGACAAGATGTTTCTGAAACTATTAGCCAAAATAAGTTGCTTTTACTTGTGTATGTGAGGTGTTTCATTTCAGAAACAGGAAACCTGACTGATGCATGAAGTGTGATTTGTAGAATATACAAGAGTATTTTGTTTGGATCTAATATGAGCTCCCAACGTCTCATTAAAGGTGGTAATTTTCGAAGGTGATTGACTCATGAAGATAGTATATTCATCAGTGAGTTGATAATTGGACATCCTGTTCAGAAGTTGAGCCCAGATGGAGGAAGTAGGTCACTGGGAGTGTGCTTTCAGAGGGCATCTCCCTGTCTAGTTAGTTTCTTCTGTCCCCTGTTTCCTGGATGCCCTGATTAGGTTCAGCAACTGTCCTCTGCCAGACCCTGCCTTTGTGCTGTTTCTGCATTGCAGCCAGCTAATCATGGACTGATTTCTCTAAAAGCATGAGCAAAAGAAAGTCCTCCTCCTTAACATGTGGGTGGTCATGTTTTTGTCCCAGAAATGAGAAAGCTAATGTAAAGCAATATATATATATATATATATATATATATATATATATATATATATATATATATATTGCATATTATTAAGACACTGAGTCTGATATTTATGATACAAAAAAGAAACAACAACATCAACAAAAAAGATTTGCTAGACACAATTTAAATGTGTTGCTGAGGCTGGGACATGATTAAACTTGGAACATTCTTCAACATAAATTTTAATAAATGAGGCAAGATGAGAAATATATAATAATTAAAATTTGAGAACAGAAAAAAGACTAAGGTTATTAAAATTGAATGCATTTTTAAACTATTGAACTTGACAAAGAAAACTCAAGCAGGTGGTCAGAACAGTGAGTTAACATACAATGTCACTTCTTTGAAAATCACAAAGCACTGCAGTTGTCACCACCTTCACATCTAATTACCAATAGCTCTTAGAGACCATACACAAAGATGGTCATTTCCAATCATTATAGAAAATAGGTTCAAATGCCAAATATTTTTACATTTTTGTCTATATGCTTTATTAAAAATGAATAGAAGTGTAGAGGCATAAAATTATATGGTATTGAGAGAACATCATGTGATAATTGATTCTGGGTGAGTAATAGATGAGGAGGGTGGATGAAAACCAGAGAGGAAGGTTGGCTCAGATGCTGACTGGCCCTGAGTGGCCTGGCTCTCTGGATTCTGGTGAACACCTAACTTTGGGTAATGAGCACATAGGAGTGGCATGTTCAGAGAGGACATTCCATTCTTACAGTCTTCTGCAAGGACTGCTACTAAAGCCAGATATCTGCTCTAATGTGTTCCATCAGAAAAAGAAGGGAGAAGGAAAAGAGAGACAGATGGGTGAAAATATTAGTAATTTTTATGAGATAAAGTGGTCACCTTCTTTTCCCTTCTCCCTCCTTTTTCACATCATAATCAGATTTACTATTTCTGAGAAAAATAAATTACAGATGACTGAAAATTATGAGACCAATTCCATGATTTCTTTCCAGAATCAAAAATTAATGTACAAGAATAGTTTTTTCCTTACTCTGCCAAAATATACATAAGTCATATAAGTGAAGAACTGCCTTTGTTTCAAATGTGTTGTATCCTATAAATAGACAATTTTAAAGTTCCAGTCATACCATCAACAAAAGACCACTTTCTGTTGATTTTATTTATTTATTTAATTTTATTTTTTGGCAGAACTGGGGATTGAACTCAGACCCTTGAGCTGGCCAGGGAAGCGCTTATTCTACTGAGCCATCTCCCCAGCCTACTACTTCCCTTTTTCAGTCCACTGCTTTCTGATGGTTTTTTCCCTTCATCCAAATAATTTCTGCTTCCTGACAATGAACAACTCTTCAAATCAGCTTAGCCTACAATGTTTATGGACAAAATAAGTAGAATTATAATACTTAGTCATACATTTTCTTTTCACTACACTCAAGGCCATGTAATTAGGAATGAAAAGGGTGAAATCACCAGAGATCCTGCAGAAATCAAGAAGATCACAAGTATCTATTTTGAGAACCTATATTCTAATAGTATGTAAAACACAGAAGAAATGGTCACATTTCTAGATATACAAGAATTACCATAGCTGAACTAAAATGACATACAAATTCTAAATAATCCATTATCAGTTAAGAAAATGGAAGATATAATTAAAAATTCACATCAAGAAATTCCCAGGCCCTATGGATCCACTGCTGAATTCTACATGAAATTTAGAGAAGAACTGATGACATTACTCTTTAGATTCTGATGAAACTGAAAGGAAGTAAAACTACTAAAGGCTTTCCTAAAAGGAAAGGAGCCAATCAAGAGAGCACTCAAGACCAATCTCCCTAATGTATATAGACGCAAAAACCCTTAGTAAGAGATGGGAAACAGAATACAGCAAAGCATAAAGATTATGCCCCATGACCCAATAGGCTTCACCATAAGAATACAAGAATGGTTCATCCTATGCAAAAACATAAATGAAATATGTCACTTAAAACATTCAAGGACAAAAACCACGATCATCTCAATACATACAGACAGAGCATTTCACAAAGTGTAACACTGATTCATGATAAAAACCCTATACAAGACTTGAATAAATGATCTTTGTTTCAATCTGATAAAAGCCATCAGCAATAAGCCAACAGCAACATCAAACCAAATGTTTAAAAACTGAAAACTTTCACCACAAAAGTAGTGACAAGAGAAGGGTGTCTAATATCACTACTCATATCCAATATATTCCTGGAAACAGCTAAAGAAATTAGACAAGAGAAAAAAAGTAAAAGGAGTAAAGATAGGAAATAAAGAAGCTAAGTTATAATTATCTGAGAATGACATGATATTCTACATAAAACACCTCAAAATCTCCACCAAAAACTTGTGGATTTAGTAATAAAATTCAATCATGTAGCTGGATACAAAGTTAATATTCACAAATCAATAACATTCTTATACCCAAATGAACTTACTGAAAAAGAAATCAGGGAAATAACAACATTCACAGTAGCATTCAAAAAATGAAATATCTAGGAATCAGTTTAACAGAGGGGGTAAGAAGACCTTTATATTGAAAACAGAACTCTGAAAAAAGGTCAGCGGTGATATGAGCAAGTGGAAAGATATACTTCATTCATGGGGAGGAAGAAACAACATGATGAAGATAGCCATACTTCCAAAATTTTCACATGGACGTAAAACAAATCAAAATATCAATAGTGTATCTCACAGAATTAGGGAAAGTATTTCTTATATCCATATGGAACCGGAAGAGATCTACCAACAACAAAGGCAGGGCAGAGGACATCAAAATCCCTTACTTGAAATGATTCTACAAAGCTACTGTGATAAAAACTGCATGATAGTGGGAAAAATGAAACAAAACTAAAGCAGATATAAGGGCCAGTGGAACAGACTGAAAAATGCAGAAACAGCTGCAGTCATGCTCAGTCACCTTATCTTTGACTGAGCCAAACATTCTCATATTCTCTGGAAGAAAGACAGTCCAATAAATGATGTTGGAAAAACTGGCTGTCCATACACTGAAGACTAAAACTAGGCTTGTGTCTATCACTGTGCACCAAATTAAAACAAAATGGTTCAAAGATACAAATTTTAAAACAAGAACACTAAATTTATTGGAAGAGAAGACAGGAGAACTCTTGTAAACACTGGCATAGGCAAAGACTTTATGAGCAAAACTATGATCACACAGGAAATATCATAAAGTTCAACATCAGCAATTTCTTCTTATTAAAAGCTTTTGCACTACAAAAGAAACTATCAGTAGAGTGAAGAGACAATAACTGTGTGGGAAAAGAATTACCATCTGTGCCTCAGACAAAGGACTACTACAGAAAAGTATAAAAAGAACGTCAAAAAAAAAATCAGGACCCATCCCTCCCTGAACTGCTCAGTCCAAAAATGGCCACCTGAAATGAGTAGACACTTCTCAAATGAAACAGTAGAAAAGTAAGTAAATAAATGAAAAACTTCTCAGCATCACTGGTCTTTTGAGGCAGACAAAGTAAAACAATGTGAAGATTCCATATTACTCCAGACAGATTTGCTGTTATCAATAAAACAACCAAAGGGCTGGCAAGACAGCTCAACAGACTAAGTGCCTGCTTTGGCAAGCACAGAGACCAGGATTCGATCCCCCCATCCTGCATGCTGCACCAGCCCTGCCCCTGGGGCCCACAATGAGCTGGCAATGGAGTCAGGGAGTGGTGGCCCATGCCTGCAACCCCAGTGCTGAGGTGGCTGAAAACAGGAGGATCACTATGAGTCTGAGCCACATGGTGAGACCCTGTACCAAATACATAAATGAAAACAAACAAACAATGAAATCAGCCAATAACAAAAATCCTGACAGGATTATGGAAGAAAAGGAAATCTTCGCTGCTATTGGTGGGAGTGTAGACTGATACAGCCACTGTGGAAATCAGTGTGAAGATTCTTCAAAAAAGTGAAAATATGGGCTTCATTCTACCCAGCTATTCCCCTTCTTTGTATGTTCCCACAGCAGCATATACACATCTAAGATTATAGAAGTTCAGTTTTAAAGCTAAATCTTGGAAACATCCTAAATGCTCATTAACCAATGAGTGGATCCAGAAGATGTGGTGTTTTTATACAATGGATTAATGTCCTGCCATAAAGACGGACAAGTTTAAGTCATTCTTTTCGAAATAAATGCACTTTGAGTCTATATTCTTAAATTTAACGTTTCAAGCACACATTTTCAAATATCATAGCTTCTGTGATGTGAGAAACAAAGTGTAAATAAGGACCAAAACTTATAATAGATTTCAGAAAATTGGAAGAAAATGTTCAAGTACAGAGAGGAATGTAGGAGGAAGAAGGTAAAAAGGGATAAGAAAGAAAGAATAAATGGAAGAAAAGGATATGAACTTTGCAAATAAGGAGGTGAAGAAGGGCTAAAGAAAGGGGAGAGGCATAGAAAAAAAAGAAGAATCAAGATGAATTATGTACAGATACAAATTCCCCCATAAGACATGTCATCAACATGTACATATAAAATGGATCAATAAACAGGTTGAAATTGGAGTGAAATTAACTCATCCATACTAGAGAAAGAAAAATGAAAAGCATGTGTTTTGGAAATGATAGAATCCGCATAGTAACTTGTTCTATGAATTTTCTTAGAAGAGGGATAAATAAAAAGTGTTAAAGGGAACTATAGTTTCAGTTCTGTATTATTCTTCTTCATCTGATAGTAACCTATTCCTGTTGATTGAAAATCTGTGGGGTTTCTCCATATCTCTAAACTAAGTCATCAATTTCTTATCAGGATTATTGAACAACAGGATTCCTTCTTTCCTTTGGAAGATTCTAAGTTATGTTTTTGAAGTGGGCTGGGGTATCACTTGCTATCCCTTATCATCATTTCCAAGATTTCCACTTGCCATTTTTTCAAGTGTTGCTTGTTCACATCCTGGTCTATGCAGGCTTCATGAAAGCTCCCTGAAAATGTTCATTCTGGGTGAAGGGCAGATCTTGAAGCATGGGTGAAGTCTGCCCTGTAAACAAGGAAAAGTCTGTTCTATATTAGGAAATTAGTTACTGGAAATTTAATGCCCATAATCATCAAGCCTGCTGCCCCAAAGATCTGTGTGCACATAAAAACTTTACTGAAGATTTTGTGGCCTAGCACATTGATATCCTTGTAGACATAAAAATTTTTTCTTTATAAAATACACCTCCATGAACCATCTGAGATTTTATTAAATGTGTTTATTCATTGGGTTACACAAAATAACATTAAATTGGTATCACATAAGTATAATGGACATATGTACAATTTCAATATTGAATTTATGGAGGCTTGCATTCTAAGATCCAAACTTGGACGTGCTATGCTGCACTTTAGACCTGGTTAAGAAGTCCTGCTTGCCCCGTCCTGATGTGTGGTAAGTGACTGTCGCTTCTTAGCATTCCTTGGCTTGAAGCTGGCCCATCCCAGTCCCTGATTCTCACCCATGGTGTTCTGTGTGCCTCACTCACATCACCCTTTCTCTTCATATTGAAGATACCACTCGCGTCGGAGCCAGGGCCCACCCTACTTCACTATGATGGCATCTTTAGTAATGGTATGCAGAATGTTCCTATTTCCAAATAAGCTCACGTTCTTATCTATCAGTGTTAACATGCCTTTTTGGAAGGCACAACTACAATCATAGCACTCATAATTCTGTATTTTATAACAGCTTCCCACTTTCAGATTTGCATTAAGGCTGTCATTTCACATGCTCCAAATGTATGTCAGATTTGTCAATATTTATAAAGTCCAAAACCTCTATTATGTAAACGTAATTTTATTAGATATGTTTGTATGCAAAAAATCTTTTTTCTTGATGACCAGAAAAAAATATTTCAGTGGTGCATTGTGGTCATTTGTTGCAGTCCTTCATTTTATGTTTAATTTTCTTTCCTGACTCTTTTATTTTTAAATTGTCTTTCTGTCACAAGGGCTGATGACAACTGGTAGTATATAAAAAGGAAGAAAGAAAAGTATCAGTAACATCACAGAATGAGGGACCTACATATAGGAAGCCAGCTATTCATATGATATAATTCTAAGATTGCCTGAAAAAAGTAATATACTGAAACCATCTCCTATATCCATCTACTAATATAGTCAAATATTTTCCTAGGGAATTCAGGAGACACGAATAGTTTAGCTAGCATAAAACATTACACTTCTTATATAAGCAAAAACTTAAGCAACTGATTTTTGGCCTCTGCTGGAAATAGGATTTTCATGCAACTGAATGAGAAACATATGACTTTGCTGAACAGAAAAATGGGAGACACAAAACCTGAATCTGGCCCACTGCTGTACCTCTATGGAAAGCTCCAAAGACCACTAGAGAAATGTGGGTATAAATTTTTATGACATCTAAGATGTTATGTTAGAATCTTTAGCATAAGAAAACTGACAATGATAGTCATCTCTGGTCTGATAATATTCCTAAACACAGATTATCATCAAATAGTTTCTATTGAAAAATTACCACTGACAAATTACAAAGATACATAAATCAGAGTAGTTTTTCAGTTTGATTATTTTGCAGGATACAGCTTCTCTATCTATCTGCATTATATTTATAACTAGCACAATTATCTAGACATGAACTCATTCTTTCCTGTCCTCCCATGGGTTGATTTAGGACTTTGGGACTTACTGGAATCAAAAGAAAATACATTGTGAAACTGAATTCCCATTTGTATGTGTGCTATTCAGCTATCCAAACACAAAAACAAAATGAACCACCCAAATAAAAATAAATGGGAGCAAAATTTTCTCAGGCAAGACTGAAAAATATCTAGAGGGCCATTAAAATATGAGAACATTCTAAACATCATCAAACACGCGAGAAATGTAAATCAAATCCCAGGCAGAAATTCCTATTACACCTATTAGACTAACACATGATGGTAGAATTCTGGAGAAACTAGAATTTCTAGCATACTGCCCATCAAAATGTGAATGATCAACTATTTTGAAAAGCAATTTTCAGATCTCTTTCTTAATTAAACATTCATTTATCAGCGATACAGCCATTCCAGACCTTGGCATGTACAAAGGAAATGAAAGTATAAGCCAAGAGATCTGTACACAAATCCCATTTTGTAATAAAATCACAAATGTTAAAAACTCAAATGTCTGTTGACTTGTGAATGAATAAGTAAAATAGTACATTTCCATACAGTGAAATGTTACTGTGCAACAGAAATGGAATGAGTTATTGTATTGGCAAATACACACACGCACACGCGCGCACACACACACACACACACACACACATACATGGTTGAATCTCAAACATTTATGCTGAATGAAAGAAGTCATAGGCAAAAGGAACTAATACTGCATAATCCTGTTTATGCAAATGTTAGAAAACACACAAATCTGCAAGGACAGAAGAGATACTGGCTAGTGTTAGAGGGTTGGTGCATGTGCAGAGAGGGAAAATAGAAGAGCAAAAATAACTTGTGGGATATGTTCGCTATCTTTATTGTAATGTTTTCACACATCTTCCACGCATAATGTAAAAACTAAGCAAATATTGATTTAAATACGTGTCATGTATCTTATGGATATTATACTTGAGAAAGTCATTAGAGAGGTAACTGTCTATAATTTGCTGGAAATGCAAGCACCTCGAGGGTCATCTACCTCAATCTGTTTCCAGTCTCTCAAGCAAGTCTCTTACTTAACTTTTCTTTGTGTTCATTTTATTCCACTTCACAGTACTCACTAGCTCATGTATCTTTAAGAAGTCACCATGATTTCAAATATTTTCTAGACCTAAAGTAAGAAATCTGTATATTTTCTTGACAATTCCAACTCCATTAGCTACTACTGCACATTCTGCTAACTTACGTACTATATGGCTGAGATGGTGAGATTTTAAATTTGCTATTTAAAATACATCTGCTTCTAAGAAAGAGACCCAGTTTGTAAAAAGCATTCAATGTCCAGTTTTTATTATTATTAGTTCATTTTTTAACCACTGTCTTTCTTCCAAGTTTGTCTGTTTATACTCTGGATATGAAAATGACTCAGCGTCCCAAATGTATCTGGGCCTTTCTTACTATTGCAGTTTCATATATGCTGATACTTTTGGCAGAAATATGATGATCTCTTTCTTCATGGTAAGTTCTTGCTGTCCTTTCAACTCAGCTTCTAATTCCTCTATTCACTCCTACTCAAAAAACTGTTCTTTTTCTCAACACAAATTTTGTAGCTTTACCATGTATAGAAAGCTGTACCTATTCCACATAGCTCCAGTACTCTTACTATGGGTTCTGGTGAGCTCTGTGAACTCTCTGTCATATTTTCTTCATGTTACCTCTAGGATCAGTAATGGTTGCCTCTCACTTTAGTTAACTGATGGACATTCCATTGTGGTAGGAATTTTTTAGGCACCAATAGCTCAGGCAGGTTCCACAAAAGCATGTTTTCATTCATTAACCTCAATGGCATGAAAAAGCATATTCTGTGTTTTGTGACTTTGCAAATCATAAAAAATGACAATGTGCTCTCTCCTCAAGATGATATAAAATATTCCAGGCAGTCTCTATGAAACTGAATGTGCTGCCTCACAGGGAATAAGGTTTTGATCCAAGGTAGAAGTCAGTGCTAAGAAGCTCACACAAATGCATATTTTATTTAAAGAAATTTTATATATAAAAAGGAAAAAATAGTGTTTCCAGTAATTGCTCCATGCTGCTTCTTGGATTTTTTAAGAAACATATTTTATTCTATTTTTAAAAATTTGATACAGGGTCTTCTACACAGATCAGACTCGTAGTGATCCTCCTGTCTCAGCCTCCCCAGTGGTGGGATTACAGGTGTTTGCCAACACGTCTGGTGTCAGGGCAAGCATGTCATGCTGAGGGTTCTAGGGTGGCACATCCTGAGGTTCTGAGCATCAGACTCTGGTCCTTGTACTTGCCAGGCAGATGGTCAGATTGCAAAACCATCTCCCCAGCCCATTGGATCTTAAATCTCCCTCAAAGCCCCATATGTAACAGGCTTTGTGGCCAACTCATAGCACCACTGAGAAGTGGTGGAATACTCAAGAGGTACACTGTAGGTGGTGACAGCCGGGCCACTGGAGTTTACTCTGGAGAGGACACTGGGATTCTTAGCTACTTCCTGTCTCTCTCTCCTTTTGGTCATTATGAGATTCACAGGGTCCTGTTATCCAGTCATGCTGTGATGTTCTACCTTATATCCAGCCCCAAAGTAATGAAGCCAAACTCCCATGCAGTAAAATCCATGCAACCATAAGCCAAAGTAAATCTTTCCTTCTTTTAAGATGCTGTTTGTAGTTATTTTGCTACAGAGACTGAAAACTAGCCACAGAACAAGGAAATATATTCCAGAGAAATGTGTTTCAGTTCCACAAGAATAGAAAGAAGCCTTAGCAAAACTGATCTTTGTGTTTTGTCATCTTATTGTTACTTTAAAAGAAGGTATCAAACATGATTTTGTAAACAGAGCTATGTATATCAAATGAAAAATGTAATTTAAAAATGAAAAACCAGTATTAAATAATTTAAATATTGGGAAATATAAAGAAAATATTCAAATTACAAGGAAAACAAGGGAGGAGGTAGAGAGAAAGGAAAGAAGGACAAAGAAATGGAAAAGGTAAACAAAGCTTTTATAAATAAAGAGGGGAAAGAAGGGTGGAAGGGAGGAGGGGTATTTGAAAAAAGGGAGCAAGATGTGTTATGTACAGATACAATTTGCCTATGATGGATGTTATCACTGTGCATATTTATAATGTGACAATAAAATTTAAAGTACAAAAAGTTTAAAAATAATAAAAACTTAAAAGTAAAAATAAACAGAAATCTTGATTTTTAAACCTTGAGAAGAAAATAGGAATTACAGGACTTTAATGCAAGAAAATCATAATATAAAAATGTATATTTCATCACTATTAATCTCAATAGAAAGTATGGGTATGTTTTATGTGTATGTACTGCAGATCAAACTCAGAACGTTCCACTTACCAGAAGGGCACTTCTGCTGCTGAGCTGTCCCCAGCCTGAAAGTGAGTCATATAGATTGCACATATGAAATTAAAACATTTTAGGTACAGATGCAAAGGTTTGCTCTTTTACATAGTTATGGACATATATCTCACACCATATGATATCATATAGACATAGGATATCACAGATATAGTATTATATATATAAATATTATAGATAGATCAAATGATCGATAGATAATCAAGGAAGGTTTATGCTTTGCATTTTCAATACTCAGCATCATTGTTTCAAAAAGTAAATATATTTACAAGCTTCATTTTACCAGGATAAAAGTATCTATGATAAAACTTGATATGGAATTTAAGAGTATTGTTCAAAGGTTTTCTGTAGTTAATCTTAAATGTCACAAGACATAAACAGTATGTTTAAGAGTTAGCTATATATAAAAAACAGGTTATGAACCTCAAGACAAATCTAAAATAAGCCTTAGATATAGAAAAATGTTCAGTTTCTATGTCAAGACTCAATCCCTCTGATATCTTGGGATACTCAACATTTCATCACTGCTTTCCTTCAGTAGGAACAAGATAGTCCTTTCAGAGATAAGCTGGGAATGGCTTGGTTATGAGATGAAATATTCATGCAAAATTATTGATGTGGTGGATTGACAACTGGGGGTCAATTTGTATCACTCGGCTGAACTGCAGCAGCGCTGGCTGCTGGGTGTGGAGAACCCATCTGAAGAATGTTGCTGACAGCACAGAAAGAAAACTGGAGGGAAGAGGGTATGCTGTTGAGTATCCTGGAGAAGTTTGTTGTACTGGCTTTCCTTCTGTGAACTCTACTATTATGGTCACAGGAGCTCATGTCCTACTGTCACTGAGGATGGCAGTGGTTCTCTTCAACCATGCTCTGGTCTTTATTTTGGTAGTATATGAGTTGAGAATTTGAACACTCACATATTATCTATGAGATGATTGATTACTGACACCAGGTGTGTCAGCATCCAGAATTGTACCCAATACCCAGATCTAGAGAAAGTTTAAAATGTTACAAGGATCTATCAATCACATTGGAAGGATATGAAATAAGTATTAAATACCAGTGGTCCTACCAGTGTGGAGCACAGAGCCCTCAACTGGCACAGATCCTTCATCCTTCTGGTGCAGATTTTCCAGGTCCACCACAGACCATTGGGCTTTCCTAAAACAGATCTTTCATATAGACTTTCCTGAGGCAGGATTGTGGGCTCTAGGCCTCTGCTGGACTCATGGAGGACATTGCTGTGGTCTCTAGGTTTTCATCTGAACTTCTGCAGGACACTGCTGTGAGATCCAGGCCCTCAGCTGGATTATTTGGATCCCTAGTTCATGGACAGATGAATACACTCTTGTATGTACTATTTGGGTGACTACTATGAAATAATCCTATAAATTATATGTCTTGCCTTAATTCCTTTCCCTCTTAAATCCTGCCTACAGGGGCTGGGGGGTGGCTCAGTGAAATAAGTGCTTCCCTGGCAAGCGCAAGGACCTGAATTCAATCCTCTGTTAAAAAAAAAAAAAAAAAAACCTGACTATGACAATGGCTAGCTAACTCATTGTAATTTTCATGTGCACACAGGAAATTATAAGCTATTGACTATTTGAAATATATATATGTCAGAGTAGAAGAAACTGCACTTTTCTACCTTGAGTTCTTGCTGTCATCCTGTCTCCAATTTTTACCTCATGTGTTCATCAGTATGGACTGAGGACCAACATGTGCTTATTCTACACAAATGCAGGGAGCATATTTCTGAGTACAAACACTCAAGAGGCATCTATACTTGATAGTAAGTAGAGTAGTAGTTTTTAGCAGTATTAAAATAATCAAATTATACAGAACATGTCTTTTTTATACCTCCACCATTAGTGGAAGGCAGAGGAGGTTAATAAATGCTCAAGAATATCATGTTAAATTCCTCCCTGGTGGTGGAAAGTTCATTTGATAGCAAGCAGAACCTATCTGCTTCATATCAACCAGAAATATTATTGCCAACTGTGAGTAACTGTTTGCCTCCAAATAATAATAATGCATTTGGGGGCATCATGCATATGAGAAATGAACTGAAAATATTTATATTTCTGTGAGGATAATTTTGCTTTTCTCACAACATTGTTGAGGGATGAAGACAGTTAAAACATTTTTTCCTTTTACTAAATTCAGTAAGACTAAGGTACTGGATACTTCACAGGGACCTCATTTTCTGGTCCCAAAGAAAACAGTAACAATGGAGATACTTTTTTATGGCACTAGGGATTTAACCCAGGGCCTCGTTAAGCTGCTAAATTGCCCAAGGTAGGCCTGAACCTGTCATCTTCCTGCATCTGTCTTCAAGTGTGCTGGAATTATAGAAGTATCCTATCGGTCTGTTTTGAGAGTACTTTCACAACTATGCCTAGAATTTAAGATTAGGCAGATAAGGCAAAGTGAATGGCATATGCTGCAGGGTACTAATCAGCTTTTCTTCTGGATGGTTAACAACCTAAGTTCACAGATCAAAATTGGAGAAATATAAGAGCTACAAGGCCAGCCAACATTTTGGCCCTCGCCTTTCAAGGTCAGCGAAGACTCAGGACATAGGAGAACCTGTACTACAACATCATGAAACTCAGGTGAGCTCCAAATTTTCTGAACAAGGAGATTATGGAGCCACAGAGGAAAGAGATCGAAGTTCTATAGTGTGCCTGGGGAGAGTTACATGGAGAGAAAACTTTCTCTCAGGCTCTCACAGAGAGCAAACTTGTCATGCATTGGCCGTGACTCATCCATATGGATGACACAGACAAGGATCTACAGAATAAGGTACAGGATTACAAGATAAACCTTGAGGGGACTTCACTGACCTCATCAGAAACAAAAACTACATGTTTTGGTATATAGGTCTTGCTCTATCTAGGTCTTAACCATCCAGCAGAAAAGTATAAAAATGAGGTACACACCACGGGGCCATAATAATAAGTTGAGCTGTAATTGGCTACAGTCAACAATTTCTTCAGATAACTCACTATTGTTGTGGAATGCTGGACTGTGTTGGATTATGTTGTTGAGTTCAGGCACCTAAATTGGTTTAATGACAATGGAGTGCCCATCTTTGACAGGTGTAGACATAGGAAGGGGTATAGAAAGGAAGAATATTGATGTGTGTGTATGGACAGTACAGTTGGGATAAATACACTGTGCCTCTACATAACTCTATGAGAGGCAAGATTTGCACTAATGGCGGTTGGACAGGATATTATGTCGGCTTCTAGTACTATGGACAACCACTAGGAAAATAACAAGGTAGAAAGTATTAATTATTGAATCTTTGATATAATTCATTTATAAAAAAATAAGATGTATAAACAGCTACATTCTCTTAATTTACTGATAAGAGATATCTGCTATAATGTCTGTAAGTATAATATCATGTATGCACCTTCTATGATACCAAAACATTATGAAAACAGTTTGCAATGTATTAATTTATTGAATCCATTTTGTCAAGGTGTCTTAAAACTGTCTCATTGATATTTATACTTCAATAAAAAAAAAGAATTTAAGATTAGGGAACAATGTTCTATAAAATATATATTATTTAAATTTCAAGTCCTAACTTTCAGTGAACCATTTATTAAACTAGTTGAAAGTATGAAATCTAAGGCCTTGAAGCATGCCAAAGAAATTCTGTTTTCTTTCTCCATATTAATGAACAGCATGCAAGTAATCTCCATCATCTCAGCAGGTTGAAGAAGGATTTCTCATTAGAGGGAGGGTTAGGAGATCTTTTATGCCATATGTTCTTGGTATTAACATATTTTCACAATTTTTTTAGTCACACTAATCTTCTGTCATGTCTGTACAAATTAATCATCCCAGGAAAGAAAGTGTCCACCTCTAGTTTAGCTAACATTAAGATAAAATTTTCCACAGGACGTTGGGGAGGCAGAAGAATACTATATAGGAGTGGAGAGAGTCGCATGTGAGGTAGCTGTTCAGTGTCATGCCCTGTCGACTTGGAAACCCCTTGTTGAACAATATTTGAACTCTCACATATTATCTATGAGATTGATTCCTGGTACCAGATGTGTCAGCATCTTGAATCCTACCCAATACCCAGATCTATGAGAAATTCAAAATGTTACAAGGATAGAAAGGCTATAAAATAAGCACTGAATACCATTGATCCTGCTAGTGTAGAGTACCGAATTAAAATATAATAGTAATGCATTTTGAATCAATTAGAATTGCAGAGTTGCTAATTATGAGGGAGGGCAAATCATTATATAAAATAACTGTATGCGTCAGTTATTTCTCTTTTTCTCCCCACCCCCAACACATTATAATTTGCACTGATCACTTGTTCCAAAACCTTTCTCCTTCCCAAGCTCTAGTTTCTCTTTTTCTTTGGCTGGAAAAATCTCTTTGAAGTCTTTTGTACAATGAGGGGTTTTTCATATGTCTAAATACATCACATTATTAATTATAATATGTAATACTGCAGCTAATATGTACACATTTAAATCTGCATTACCCTGAATCATCATATTATTTATCTATCAGTAATTCCTTCCAGAGCTTCTGGCACAATACTTTTTGAGAAATATAAATGAACAGATGAATGATGGGAGACATTAGGAAAACTGGTATGCTATACCTTCCAGTTAAAACTGCCTAGATTATTTTATTACTTTCATACTGCTTTATATAATAGAATAAGAGGTCAAGTCCAGAAAAAGGGCTAAAGATAGAAAGAAGCAAAAACAACAGTATGTTCTTTATAAAAGAAGTCAAAGGCATACAGGTATGTATATATATATATATATATATATATATATATGCATATATATGCACACATATATCCATACAGCATATATATATATATATATATATATATATACACATACATACATACATATAGTCAGACACAAACCATCTATCTATCTATCTATCTATCTATCTATCTATCTATCTATCTATCTATCTATCTGGTTTTATATATATATGAAGAAAATTATTTTCTTAGTAAATAAGCATTTACATGACATGCTTGCTCTTATTCTGTTTCAAATTACTGATTTCATTTATTGGATTATTACATCTCTACTTTCTCCGTGTGTCTAAATGTCATGAGATGAATTGTTGATCCCAACTTTACGCATAAAGCTTAAAATAGCTAGAAAATAGATGTTGCCTGTGGCTGGGTTTTAGTAAGCAGTACTTGCAGAATAACATAAACCAAAAAGTGCACAAAGCATTATTTTTTGTTATTGGTCTTTAGTTTTTAGCAAGAGTCTTTATGACATTGTCATGATTTTGAGAAGGTGGCACTCCTTCACATGATAAAAGAAATCATAGTACTTCATGAATTTTTCATTCTTCCTTTCAGGTTTGGCAGGTTAATTTTGCAGCTTTCATCTGGACATTTTTTATTTTTGTGACTAAAATAACTACAAACTATGAAATGATTATATAGCTATATATGGTACTAAATACTTTCTACTTGCTAAGCCCATTATCACTTATCCTGTTAAAAAAAAAACTTTAAATATTAATCTGCCTTATAGGTCTTAAATCTTTCCGATCTCTAAGCTACAAGTTCTGTGCAAATTGTCAGATATCTGGCTGTGGATTTTATTATATATTTTCAATTAGGAAAAAGAACAAAGTAAATGAATGCAAATATTTTGTTAAGAGACAGATAAAAATGTTACTTTAATAGAAAGGTGACATTATGTAATTAGATAATCATTCTATCTTACACACAGCAAAGATGATTTTGTATTCTAAGATGAGAGGTTACTAAAACTTTTTTACAAAACAATCATATAATAGTTTCCCACTGTGAGCATAAGAATTATTAGGTAGTTTAAAATTTGACAAAATCTGTTTAGATAAATTAGCCTGTATGTCTTTTGTTAAAAGATTTGTGTTTTATACTAGAGGTCTTTAATTATTGCCCATTTTGGAAACATCTTTTTTTTTTTCTTTTCAGATCCATAAATAAAAGTAATATATCTTATGAATTATTTGAATATTGTCTCAGCTTCCTTTTCCTTATTTCCAAAACAAAATCTCCAACATCCACAGTTAGGGAAGCTTCATTAAGCTCCCTGCCTATAGAGGTCTCAGGCCATAATCGGCAGGCCCCACGGCTGTGTGGTGAGGGAGAGTGGCCGAAGTTCAGGGCAGCAGGAGAAAGCAAGAGCAGCAAGAGTGAAAGGGAAGGCTTGGGCCTCTCCCTCCCTTGCAGTGATGTGGGCTCCCAGCCCGTGGTGAGCACAGCAGCCACACCCCCAGCCGCGACAGTAGACGATGAACCAACTACAAATTGTACATTGAGATGCGTCCCAAACCCTCCCCTGCCCAGGACTGCATGAGGTTTTGGAGGACAGTCAGACGCAAACCACAACAAATATCATATTTCATTGATGATATAGTAGTAGTTACTTCAAATACCATTTCTCTAATGCATAGCATATTCTATAACGAAGAGAACAGTGCAGTATATATAATACACAGGTTGCTGAAGCAATAATTATTTCATCTGAAGTAACTGATTAATAAGCCATAGACTGAAGAAGTCCTCATAATAGTTTTAAAAGTCCTTATTGCATAACATTTAATATTCCTGGGCCGGGGAAATAAAGGAGAAGACTCATGTTGCTGTTTTAGTGGCTGCTAATCAAAGGTGTGTTCCAGAATATAGGAGCTGGGCCTGTTTACCTGACTAACCTTCCCTGCAGACTCACGAACAGGAAGTCAGCTCCACAGAAGGGTCCCCACGCTCCTCTATACTCACTGACAATGTTGCACTGTGCGGAGGATTTGTGTTCTTTTCTTTTCTTTACAGTGTCCCTTTCCTATAATGTTGAAAGGAGATTAAATAACAGAGCATGGTACAGTTTCAGAAGTGAAGCTTAAGGTCCTAGACTTCTGTGTTTTGGGGATGCACTTAGGAAACAGTTAGCCCCACCTGGTAAATGAGACCTACCCCCACACCTTTCAAGTTGTCATTCAATCCATACGCAATAGGTGGTTTGCACAGTTCTCATTTTAAAATGCACTGAGGTGGTACCGTCTATCACTCTGAGATATCTTTGCATGTAAAAATTTTAAAACAAGAAATCAATTTACTTTCCTCCTGCTAAGATTAACTTTACAGTCATGGAGGGTTGTTCAGTTTTGATTTTAGAGCATTTCATTTGTGAGGTGATGTGATCGAGGAATGCAGATTATAAGGAAACTTTGGAGATCCTAATGTCTTGGAGAAAGACTGTGTAGACATGCTTGAGAAATAGAAACTGACAGGGAAGGGTGAAAGCAATGCAGGGGCTTCAAAGTTGTAGAAGGTTGACAAAATTTATTTGGCTTTATTCCTCCAAATACAAAGAAATATATGAGGCTTATTGCCAATGTTAAAGATGCATATGACTGAAAAAGTTCAGTAAAGAAAACACACATATGTTCATCCATGTTTAATCTGTGTTTGATTGACCAGAATTTATTTTTGATTAAAACTTAGAGACAGAAGGGGTTAGTGAGATGGCTCAGTGGAATAAGTGCTTCCCTGGCAAGCACAAGGGTCTGAGTTCAATCCCCAGTTCCTCAAAAACAAAGAAAGAAACAAGAAAATTATAGATTTTCAAACTAGCACATTGCTCACATGACCTTCTAACATTTTACATTCTTTTATAGAGATAATGAAAATATAGGCTAAATAATGCTGACTTAGTACAGTGCTAAGTTTAAGTGAAATAATACCAAAACATTCGGTTTCAAAGTAGTGAATGTTTAAACAACAGTTTATTTTCTTTCTCCTATCTCCTTCTTTTTTCTTTTTCTTTTTTTTTTCTAGTATAGACTATTTCTTATTACCTCCTCCTAAGAGGAACACAAAGTAAGTATCTATACTTCCTGTCCTGGTGTTAGTTGGAATTTTATAAAGGGATTTAAATGTATTAATTCAATCTTAGGTGCCAGAAGAAGAGTACTTTTACACAGGATCAAGTTTCATGGTTGTGGTGGGAGAATTTACAAGGAAGAAAGACAGGGAGAGGGAGAGGGGGAGACTCTAGTGCCTACTTTCATTTCCCAAAAAAAAGACCATCTAGTGTTTTGATTTGTCATTTAGTTTAGCTTTTAGGGTTTCTCAAACTCTCTGTGCATCCATGTTTATAAAAGTACATAGCTAAATCCTGGAGACAACTCAGATGCCCATCAACTGAAGAATGGATACAGAAGATGAGGCATTTTTACACAAAACTGGATAAATTTGAGTCTTTTGTCAGTAAATGGATGTAATTAGAGAACACACTCTTAACTGAAATAAATCAGATCCACATATGCAAACATTGTATTGTCTCCTTAGTGTGAAAGATTGAAAGAGAAAAATGGAATCTGAAGAGTACAATAAACACTGGTAAAAAGGAATGAATTTATTCAAAATGAAAAAGCTACTGAGTTGAGAAGGACAGGGGAGGGAGTAGGGGAAAGACATTTATCTATATGTAAACAGGATGGTTTGGACAACTGTACTGTGCATTGGAAGTAGTTAATGCTTTAATCTGTTTTTTCACCTCTTTCAATTATTTGTGTGTTTGTTTCTTCTCAATTTCTTATACATTTCATTCTTTTTTATTTCTTCTTACAATTTTACATATCTGGTAATATGAATAACTATTTGGAAGACAACACTATGTCTTTACAACAAATATTGTGAAATTCATATTACTTTGCTAAGTGAAATTCTGTGCCATTTCTTTTCTTTTCGTTTTTTTTTCTGTTTTAATTCTAATTTGTACTCTCTTTAAATGAAAAATAGGTCAGGGGCTGCTGGCCAGATAGCTCAGCAGACTAAAGCACCTGCTTAAGCAGGTGCAGGGACCAGGGATTGATCCCCAACCTGCTGTGCCAGCCCCCCCCCCCATGTGTGCTGAGACAAGGGCTGAGACTGGGTTTGGTGGTGGGCACCTATAATCCCAGTGCTTGGGAGGCTGAAAGCAGGAAGATCACTGAGTCCAATCTGTTAATGGTGTAAAATTGCCAGCTAAATGAGAGGTTAACCTTAAAGAAGAGGTCCTATACCTTCTGAGAAGTGATCATATTAAGCAAGATTTTGAACATTTTTGCTTTTTTTTTTTTTTTTTTTTCAGAACTGAGGATTGAACTCAGGCCCTTGCACTTGCCAGGAAAGTGCTTATCCTACTGAGCTATCTCCCCAGCCCTCCATTTCTGCTTTATTTCAATGTTTATATAAAATGCCTGCTGTGCAACCTATAGACATATTTATGCAGTGATTGCCAGATACGAGCTTTTGTGGATCCACATCCTATCACTCCTGGTCTGACATACCTTGCTTATTCCCACTCTATTCTAAAGCAGTACCTCAGCTGATGTTTGCAAGACACAGATTTCTCTGCATAAAACATCATAGAAGTTTCTTACAGCTTTTAGCCTGCTAGCTGATATTCTTCAACAGAACATGGCCTGACTCGACCCTACCTCTCCAGAGCTTACACAAACAGCTGGTACTGTCGTCTAGACTTCAGGCCCTCTGGCTTCTGTGATGAGAAAGTCACCCACATGGTGCTGCCTATGTCAGCAAGTCCTTCCGTAATCTCTCCATATTCTTCTACCCCTTCATCTCCCAATTCCCTCCAACAGGCTTCCTGGAACTTCGGTCTAATTCTGATTCCCGAGCCTTTGTTACGTGGCTCCCTATGCCTGTCTTTATGAAGAACCTACTAGGTCTTTCATTTCCTCCTACTAGGATCATATAAAGGAAGAAATTATACTTGCCATAGTCAACTGCATTATGTCAAAAAATACCTAATAAAAATATGAGTACAAGTAGTATTTATTTAAATAAAGATAAAGAAAGGTATGTATGAATGGATAAATGAATGAAAGCAATGAGATTCTTGTTTCTCCTCTTGTGAAATAGTTCATAATGTCTCAAGGAATCTGCAGAAGTCTCAGTGCCTAAAGAGCTGGAAGTATTTGTACAAGCAAGCTTACTTTCAGATATATCCACACTTTTTCCTATGTTTTCAGCCCACATATAGCTGGCAGGTACAATATGAGCCCTCAGATACTCACAAGTTGAGAGTAACATGTCATTTTCAGGCCAGGCAGGGGTAAATTCTATTGTAGCGTAATAATCAAGAAAATAAACAAAGTAACTCAGCTAGGTGTGCATGCTTGGACATGTATAACGTAATGTTTTAAAATGAAAATAGCAGCACCACGAAATTCTTTATGATACATTCTTTAGCCAGAAAGACCTGTCTTTGACATAAAGACTATCAGAATAGCTGCTTTTTATTTTTACATAACAGAGGGATCCAATTATATTGCAATTTTCAAACTTCCAGGTGCAAGAAATATTACCAGTATTTTCCTTCTACCTTAATGTATGTATAACTCCACTGGAAATCCCAGCAACCTACAAATTTTCTGTATATGTATTTTTCTCTGTGATGTGCTTTCTTTTAGGTGTTCATTAAAAAGAAAGGACTTAGGTATTGTAAAAGCATCTCACTCTTTTCTGTTAGGAGAGACTAAATGCTGTGATTGTAGCTTCTTCTGTAGTCTTTGAGATAGGTTAATACTCTGGATACATTTTACCCTTTGAGGTATCAAAAGATTTTAAACGCTAAAGCCTATGAGACCTGGAAGATGAATTGGTTCATTAAAGGTCAAGTAGGTTCTTTAGCAAGGAGAAAAATACCGAGAAAAAAATTCAGGCCAATGTTTTTGACTGATGTTCTTCCTACCGCTAGTAATTTCAATAAAGACTCTTAATTTAAATTTCTTCTAAATGCAACCTGGAATTGTAAAATTGCAAATTAATTAGCATTAAAATTGCTGACTTGCATTTAGACCGCTACTTTATACTAATATTTCATGATAGCTCTTGTACAAATGTCACAGGCTTTGAGTATCTAGTAAAGTTTTATACAGGAAAACTTCATACCATTTGAGTTACATTTTTGGAAAATAAATTGAATTCTGTATTTATATAATGTCTTCAAGAAATGGTTAAAATTGTGTGGATGTGCGTAGGGGATTACTCCAGGACTTATGAGACATTACTGATGAAATATGAATGTTGATTCTTAAATACTTTTGACATAAAATGTCAGATAAACAGAACTTAAAAAAAACATAATCTCTCTACTTGAAAGCTATTTTTACAAGTCTCAACAAGCATGGTATTTTTAAACTAGGAAGCTGGAAAAAAACATTTTTATTTTTAAATTGCCCTTTGTGAATTTATTTTCTTCTTAGCTATTTCTCTTGGGTATGTCAATGATTTGTTAGTGTTTTTTTTTTTTTTTTTTGCTCTACACTGACACAGAAAACAAAGAAAAGAGTCTGGTGAGGAGAACAGTGGACTATCTTTGACTGAATATTTATAAACATATGCACTCTGATCTGGACACGTGCAGGTATGGTATAATAATGCGTGTGGGTGGAGAACAAAATCATAATATCTGAGGCTGCCTGAGAGATAATCACTTGTTCCCATGACTATTTCATATTTATATTTTATAGAGAATCTAAGATAAGGATTCCACAACAATTTTTCAGAATTAAGACTGATTTACTTGTCATCAAAATTATATTGATTTAGATATCTAAAATAGCTTATACTGAAGTAATTCACAAAAAAGTGAACAGCTAGAAAGATTACAAAAGTTTTATACATATTAGTAGAAGACAGAGTGCTATTAGAACTAAATAGAACAGAACACTGTTTTGTTTTCACATACTTGTAGCATTTATATTTTATTTTAAGTATGTCTTCTTTAATATTATACAATAAAAGATCTTAAAATAATTTAGATTTAAGATGTTGCCCATAATAATGAAATACCTCACTAATATAAAGACATAAACATTTGAATAAATAAGTTTTAAACATATAGGCAGTACTTTGGGAAAAAGTATTGTTAATATGTTTAGTTATATGGTGATAATTTCCTCAATTATTAAGTGATGTGATTAATCTATAGTTAATGGGAAAACTATACGGTATGAATTTTGATTAATTCAAATATGGACTAACCATTTACTAAGCTCCAATGCCTAAATATCTTAAAGGTATTTTAATTTTGGCAATAAACAGAAGTAAGGCTGGGAGATAGTTCAGCTGCATACATACCTACCTGGCAAGCTCGAGGTCCTGAGTTTGATTCCCAATACCAACAAAAAAAAAGCAAATTCAATCAAAACGAAATCAATCAAAATAAATTAAGCTGAAATTTTAGAAAAATGGGCTTATTAAGTTAATAAAAATAAATATCATAAATGATTGTAAAATGGTTTAGAGTATTTACAACAATTTTTCACCATACCCAGGTTCAAATACAAAGTTTCTCTGTGGAGTAAGTGTCAGGAAATGTGATCCATTCTCAGAAGAAAAGATAAACAAAGGGGCTCACATGTTAATTATACACAGGATAGATTTTCCAGATAAGGACTGAAATTACCTTAAATATATTCAAGAATGCAAAGAAAAAACAGAAAGCATACAAGAGGAGCTAAATGGGTAATGAAAAACTAAAAATTAAAATATCTTATATTTAAAACTTTGGGCCAGTTATCTTGGCAGTCAGAGTGCCTACCTGGCAAGCACAAGGACCCAAACTTGATCCTTGGTACCACACACTCTGCTGGCCCTGTGCCATGCCTGGCACTGAAACTGGGCGTGGTGGCTCACAACTTTAATCCCAGCACTGGGGAGGCTGAAACAGGAAGATCACTATGGTCCAAGCTCTGTAGCAAAAGCCTGTACCAAGTGGGTGAATTTACAATACAGTGACAATGGCAGAAGCAAACTTGAAGACAGATCAATAAGAATTATACAACCATACATAAAAGGATGAAATACTGAAATAATTATGGAAACCCAAGAATCTATGGAAAATATCAAAAGCCATACTGCTAGTCTCAGATGAATAAGAGAAAGAAATTGCCAGAAATATATTTGAACTGACAATGCCCCAGATCTTTCCAGAGTAGTGAAAGCTATATACACTTACAGATTCAAGAAAGTTAGAAAACTTTAAACCAAATAAAATTGAAGGAAACTATGCTAGGTCACATTGTCATTAAATTCCTGAAAACCAAAGAAGAGAAAGTAAAATCTTAAAATCAGCTCTAAGAAATTGATACTAACTTACAAGGGCACATTTAACATTATTGCTGATTATTCTTAAGAAGTTATGAAGTCCAGGAGTAATAATAGAACAGCATCTGCATAAGCCTGAGTATAACAGTCAGAAGTCCGACCTGTTCTTCAGTAAACCTTCTATATTTTACATGAAGTCACATAATCTGAATTCCATGTAGACTGTATAAAAATAGAGTATTGTGATAGAATGATGTTTCTTCAAAGATGTCCATACTCTAATTCCAAGAATATTTGACTGTTATTTGTATAGTTTGTATCTAGCTGTCCCCACAAAGCTTCCTGTAGTCATGGGCCAGACTTCTAGAGTTTGTGATTAATTCATGGTGGTGCTGGGATTACGGGTGTGAGTGCTACGCCCAGCCTGGGGCAGAGAGCCTGAACGTAGCATAAAGAAGACAGACTGCTCTCTGCAGCCATTGTTGCCACTACTCTCCATTTGCTCTTGCTGTTTTCTGCTGCCGTGAACTGCCATGTGCCCCTCTGCCTGGGAGCGAGCCGAGTATGGGCTGAAACCTCATTAACTGTGATCCAAATAAACCTTTCCTTCCTTAATTTTGAGTGTTGGGTATTTGTCTCAGTAACGAAAGAAGCGTAACTGAGACAGTTATATTATGTGGCAGGTGAGAGATTAAAGACATTTAGTTTCACGTTATATGTAATAATCAGGAAAATGTATAAAATTTCAAACATAAAATTAAAAAAAATTATCAGTTGAAGAAAAAAATAATCATTTGAACTTAATGTGGTTTCATAAATTAGCCTGGAGGCCCAGTGCAGTCAGAAAAGTTCTTTAAAGAAGGAAGAAGATATGGAACAGGGCTGACGCTGCGGGGCAAACTAGATATACAGACGAAGCAGAGGAACATGAGCCCAGGAGTGAAGGAGGACCCCAGCGTTCGGAAACGGGAACACAACCAATTCTGTCCACAAATACCGACCTACAGACATCTCAGTCTTCGCTCAGTGAGATTTGTGTCACATTTTTGACATGGTAAACTGTTAGATAATAAATATATCTTTTTTGAGACACCACTGAAAATTTGTTGCTGCGGTAGGATAAAAATAACAACGGTATACATTGCACTTTTAAAGCAATCACTAAGATAGTGGAAACAGGTCCAGTCATGTACTATGAATTTTAAAGACCCAGACATTTGTCATTCTTCATGGTAAAATGGATGAATCTGTCCTTCAATTGACCTGCAGAAGCTAAGTAATAAGGGTGTTTATCTTTTGCTTATCCCTAGAATTATATTTATATATTGAAAATAGTTTTCCAAACTATTTAATAAGAACTGATATCTAATGATATTTTATTTTATTTTATTTTTGTCTTTTTCTATGCAGTTCAGGCTGGCCCTGAGCTCACTTTGTAGCTCAGGCTGGTCTCGAACTCACAACAATCCTTCTGCCTCAGCTTCCTGAGTAATGGGATTGCAGGCATGTGCCACCATGCCCGGCCCTGATATTTCATTTTAGACATTTTAATGAGAAATTTTAGTTGAGTGGTATAGGGTTTAAAAATTTAAAAATAGGAATAATCAGTTTTTAATAATTTCACAAATATTTGTATCTTATTCCCTCAGATAATGACAAGCACATAAGCACTGATAAAAATCAATCTTTGCATTTGTACTCACTTGTACTGAGGAGCAAATATATTTTTACATGAACATAATTCCAAAATTGTTAACAGAAATTTTACATATATATATATATATATATAATTTTTATTTTCTAAGGATACACAATTAATAAGATGCAGAGATACAGCTCAGAAAATTTATGCAAGTCAAAATTGTTGGAGCCTGATCTTTAAACATGGCTTTTAAGTGATTTATAAAGCAGATACTCAGGCAAGTGTAAAAATATTTGTCAGTAGCTGGCAAAATATTTATTAAAAGTGTTTGGAAGAATTTGAAAAAGATGACCAGTAGGAAACACACGCCAAACAAAGTAGAGCTCCCTCCTTCTCCCACAGCCTAAACACAATCCTTAAGAGTCAGGCTGCAGGCAATTCATCTGGTAAAGGCCTGCCTGGACCACATGCATCTCTCAGCTCTGACAACTGCTCATGTACAAAAAATAGGTGACCACTGCGAAGGAAGACTGAAGAAGACCTCTGCTCTCTCTATAGTGCTTGCTGCTGTATCAATACACTTTTTCTAACTATGACAAAATGCCTGTGGTAAGGAATTTATCAGAAAGATGGTTGGGCTAGGCTCACAACTAAAAAGGTTTCTGTCTGTGTTGAGCGGACTCTGCTGCTTTTGTGTTTGTAACAGGATGGAACATCATGGCAGCCATTTGAAGCAGAGGAAGGTGCTTCATGGCAGTGGGGAAGAGAAAAGAGAGGATAGGTCGGCAGTCCCTCTTCTTCTAGGGTGTGCTTGCAATGACCTCATCTCCTTTTCCTGGGTGTCACCCCTCAACAGTTCCTTTATCCTCCCAGAGTGCTATTAGCTGGCAAATTAGCCCTTGCTACATGGGCTTTGTGGGGGACAATTTAAGATCCAGACCACGACACCCCTTCAAGCCCTAAAATGATTAAGGTATGCTGTGTTAAGCTCGTATTTATTTATCCATGCACGCTTTTATTTATTGTATTTTTAATTTTCTTAAAAACATGTTAGTGAATCACAGGGCTGGTTTAGTTGCCTCAGACAATGTGCTGCAGGAACTCTATTCTGAATGGTGGATGGTAATGGAATGTTTGCGCTCTAGTTGTGCTAGCCTTTTTGGAAAACTGGCATGTTCTCAGAGCCTCTCTTCAGTTTCTTTTTAGCCCTTCTGTGAAACCTTGTTCTTAAAACTGAATTTCTAGGTTTTGCTGATGTTCTAGCCTTTTTTTTTGCCTAGACTGCGAAATGTGCATATGACAATTAACTAGGTGTTTAGAGGAAAAACTCATCAGGTGGTGCCTGCACGTGAATGCGAGTGGAGAAGCCACAATTAAGAGGTGTGGATATTGAGTTGTGCAGTCTGAGGGCTTTGACTCCCTCATCCCATCCTTTGTCCCTTACAAAACAAAAATGTTTGAACTAGTTTCTTAGTTCACTTTAGGCATCATTAGACATTCTCCCTCAGGGGCTTCAGAGCCCTTTCTCTTTGACATGTTCGCTGGTTAGAGGTTAGCACTGACTGGTTATTTTAGCCACAAGGTGGCTAAGTGGGGATTTACAAAGAAACACCTTTTGTTTTTCCACCCCCAAGACATTCAGCTCCTGCTCTGATGCCTCTCCCTGTATGTGGGACAGGGACTCCATGTGAGAAGAGATAGGGCAACCTGGCTGGATTCCCCTGGGTCAGGCTCAGGATTACGCTCCTGTTTAATTTTGGATGTGAGTCTGATAAAAGTATCAAGTACCTGTGGACTTCTCTGGTTCACTAAGCCCATCTTTGTGAGAGGCAGAAGGATATTTTTAAAAAGTATTTTGTTTTAGTTTTAAATAAAAAAACACAGACCACATTTTTATTTATTATACACAAGAAAGGTAATTGTTTTTTCAAAAAATTTAGAGTAGGAACATCTGGGAAAACTCATTGAAATACACAAATGCTTCTATGTAATGTGCAATATGCCTTGTTACTATAGATGATATATTAGTATTTACAGATTTATATTAATTTTTAAGTAAGAAATATATTTAAATTAAAAGAGCATTTTGTAAAATGACTAAATGTTCTTTTATAAATGTACTAATGTCTTTCTCTTTGAAATTTATTAGGATTTTTATGAATAATTTTTATTAAAAGATTCTTTTTTGAAAAATAAACATGTTAGTGAAGACTCAGGACATAGGAGAACCTGTACTGTAACATCATGTAAAGCAGTTGTAGCCCAAATTTTCTGATCAAGGATTTATGGGTCACAGAGGAAAGTGACTGATGATATAGAGTGTGCCTAAAGTGAGTCACATGGAGAGAAAACATTCTCTCAGGCTTCCACAGAGAGCAAATTGGTCAAGCAACGGCCGTGACTCATCCACACGGCTGACACTGACAAAGGATCTACAAAGTGCGGTACAGGGTTTCAGGATAAATCCTGAGGGGATTTGACTGACTTTATCTGATACAAAAGTTACACTTCTTGTTGTATAGATCTTGCTTTATCTTGGTCTTAACCATCCAGCAGAAAAAGTATAAAAACGAGACATAAAAAGTAAAGCTATATTAATATGCTGAGCTGTAAAAGGCTCAAGTCAACAACTTCTGACATTGCCAGTCTTAAGGATAACCCACTAGTATTATGGACTACTGGACTATATTGGAATATTTTGCTGAATTCACACACCTATAATATTTAAATGGTACTGGAATTACCATCTCTGACAAAACAAAACAAAAAAAGGGGATACAAGTGAATGACCATTATGTATCTGTATATACAAAATAGGATAAACATGCAGCTACTTTCTCTTAATTCAATGAGTACAAAGATTTGTACTAATAGTGTTTGGACAGGATGTCCTGTCTGCATCAAGTACTATGAATAAGAACTAAGAAGATAACAATATGCAATGTGTTAATTATTGAAACTTTCCTACTAACCATTTTTGCAACTGTCTCATTGCTATTTGTTTAATAAATAATTTTAAAAAAGTATTGATTTTTTTATTGAAATACAACAGTCTTAAAAACACAGCTCTAACCTCTAGGGCCTGTTTTAAAATAGCAATTAAAACATCTATTTCAGTATTATTGTCCAAAGCAAGAGTCCCCAGAGAGGAGGCCTCCTCCAGAGAGGAGGCCTTAGCGTGTGTGCTGCGGTAGTCCTAGAATCTCGTGCAGAGTGCCTGCCCACCGCATGCCTCTGCTGTGCCGTGGGTGCCCTGCGAGGCTGTCCCACACGAGCAGACTGCTGGAGTGCAGCTCTGCCTGAGCATCTCGCAAGTGCCAGCTTTGCAATTTTAACTTTAAATACGTGTAGAAACTGCTCAATTTTATTTTTGAACTGAACCATTTATAAGTAACTTAAAGATGTCCCCAATTAATCTTACTTTATTTCACAACTAATATTTCAGTCTCTTACTGGAAAAGTAGTGGCATTCATCAGGCCCTTTAGTTCAGGGCTCTGCAGCTGGAGTCTTCTTCAGGAGCCACTATTGTGCAAGCAATTATGCAGATATTACAGACAGGATTGCGGATTCATCTCTTACACTACCAATTTCAGAAAGGTAATAAGAAAGTATACAAAAAGTAAAAATAAAATAAAATCTATTTGCCAGGTAACTATTAATGTTAGGTTTTTGCTCTTAATCAATCCATACAAAATATCTATAAATGCTAAGGGTATACTATGGGATATTTGCATAAAGGGGTAGGTTGTATAATGTTCAAATAAAAAACATATGTATCTTATCAGACAGTTATCATTTCATTATTGCAAAAACTCTCAAGATTCTGTCTTTTAGCTTTTGGAAATGTATACTACATAAATGTTAACTACAGTTTCCTTCTGTGAAATATGTCACTAGGATGCCTTATGTCTATATCTTATGTAGTATCTATTGATCAATATTTCCCTGTTTTTCCTCCCCTATTAGGTTACAGAATTACTTTGATCAAAGATATAAACATTGTATAAGTAAGAATTACAAAAAACATTGTTAAGAAAGATGTGTTACCAAATACAATAAATGCAAAAACATGCCACATTCCTAAGTAGGAAAATTTAATAATGTTAAGATGCCTGTATTATCTAAAGTCATATATAGACTCAGCAGGAGCACTACAAAAGCCATGGTGACATTTTTCTTAAATAAAAAAAAAAAAGTAAAAGGAAATGGATTCTAAAATCTTTTAGATTCCTAAGGGGTCACAACAGCCAAATTTTGAAAAAAGCAATGTTAGATTTCCTATACTTCTTTCTCTAAACTTAGTAAAAAGCTTCAGTAATTAAAGCATATTCTTACTGCCCTTATCTGAAACCTTGGCCACTGGGGTAGAGAAGAGAGTCCACAAATGGATCGTCACAACTCTGACCACGTTATTTCTGACAGAAGTGTCCAGATGATAGGGAAAAAGGCCTTTCCTAAAAAATGGTACTGGGAAGACTCACTGTCCACATGCAAAAGAATGTACGTGGACCACAGTACACAAAAGAGAAGTAAGCTGGATGAAAGACATAAACATAATTATCTAAAACTATAATTTTTAGAAGAAATGACAGAATGAAATCCTCATGGATGTTGTAAACAAGGCCTACCAATGTTGTAAAGCAACAAGACCAAGGTGATAGCAGGAAAATTTGACACCCTGAAAATCTATAAATCATGCATGCAATGATATTTGGGATAGTAAAGTCAATTCCTATGAGATAAAATATTTACACATTATATATCTGACAAGGGATTAATATTTGGACTATATGAACTCCTAAACTTCAACAATAAGAAACTCCAAACAACCAATTCAATAACTTGGATAAAGTGTACGCTAAACATATAAAAGAGGCTCAGTGTCACTAACTGATAGGAAATTGCAAATCAACATTATAATAAAAATACAGCCTTAGGCCCATTAAGGGTTAATGGCCCTTAAATTAAAGCATGTTGGTGAGGATAACCAGAAATAAGAAACCCTAAGCAGCTGGTAAGAATTTAAAATAGGGCTGGAAATATACCACTTGAAAAGAATGTTGAAGTTCTTCAAAGTATTAAAAGTGAGAAAGCCCTTGTATTTTAAAAATACACAGCTAAAAATTCATATTAGGTTTGATTGTTTATTTATTTATTTATTTATTTATTTATTTTTGAGGTACCAGGGATTGAACTCAGGACCCTGTGCTTGCCAGGCAAGCACTCATTCTACTGAGCTATCTCCCTGGCCCCTCCATATTAGGTTTATTTCAAATCTTAATTGTATTTTATCTTGAAAAGTAGATTTCTGAATGGAGAGATTGTTTCATTATTTTGTTTTATAACTTAAATATTTATATCATATACCTTGTTTTGTATGTCTCACCTATCTCATAATGATACCTTTGTAAAAGTATAGAGAAATTCACTATAAATCTTTCATAATTAAACTTTTCTCTACATGTTAACACTGTGGCTCTAATTTATCCCTATGTTGATACTGTTCAATGAAATGAAATACTTGGTAAAATTAACAAAGATGCTTATATACTTCTTATAATGGCTATAGAAAGTACCTTTACATTATTTATATTTTATACATTAATTTTAAAAGGCTAAAGCATTTCTACTACATGACAGCATAGCTACTGGTATGCATATGGAATCATTTTTAAATACTCACAAGTAATTTTTTAGGCAGCTTTGATTTTTTCTGAAGCCAAAGAGAGTTTAAAGAGAAAAACCGGTTCTTCAAAATTCTAGAACAAAAACTTCAGTGTCAAGTAATAAATATGGAGTGTATTGATCAATAAACTCTCAAGTTCTAGAGTATTTTAATTAATTTTTCTGTATTACAACCTGCAGTATCTACTGGGCTGTCTATTCCAAATTAATCAGAGTAGCACATAACCAAAAAATGGTAACTGGATTGACAATCAAGTAGGGACAATTGGAAGCCTGATAATCAAGGAACATTTTTTAAATTATTAAAATAATATGTATTTATGCCATAATGTCAGATAGCTTATAATAGCTATTAATAAGGATGTTTCAAAATCCTAAATTTACAACTAGTTCATAGTATCAAGTCCATTTTTAATATCTGAGCTGTTAAAAAGTTAACTAATTCTAATTTTCAAAGGAGGTAACACACAACATCTTAAATTTTTGATATAAATTTTTTCACCAAACTACCTTATAAGAAAGAATATGATGATAGTTTAAAATTCAGCTGTGTAAAATACTATTAGAACTCTTTTTAGGTCTCTCTATTCTGTTATCCCTGGATAGAGATTGCTGTTTGCAAATTTACTCAGTCTCTCTTCCAACATGGTTAGTCATGATTCTAACCTCTGCAGTTGGCTCGCTGAGGCGAGACCACTAGTCCTGTCTCTACAGCCAAGGCTGCTCCATGTCCTGGAATGTTGTTCCTCCTTAACCGGAGTGTGCAAACTAGAATTCTGCCTCTGAGGTCTAAGTGGCAGCTAGAGACACGTCAGAAACCAGCAGTCCTTGAAGAAACATGAAAACACAATAAAACTAAAATGGAAAAATAATGCCAAAGTACTTAAGAAGGACAAAACCTGCATGCTTCACTACAATAATAAGCCATATCATATATTACAGTTTTCTGGCACCTAAGCTCATGATATGTGCTATTAATTATAATATCAGCAACAGTTATCTGAAAATATGAAAGGCAAACTGTATGAGGAATTAAACCAGAAATCAGTCAATATTTTTAAAGGCATTCTTTACATAATTTTACTTCAATAATTAATTACCTAATTATCTCATTAAAATAACTCAAAAGAAACACAATATAACTATATTTTTATGTATTTTCCTATGAATTATTTAAGTAGTAACTCCTTACCTCACTTTCAAGGGAATGAATCATTGTTTCTTTTGTCTTTCCCTGCAGAGTTGTCACTGCTATATGTGTACGACAACAAAAGTAATATCCAAATATCTGCTTCTCTTCACCAACTGAAGTCACTCTGACAGAAAAACCCCCGGGGAGGCTTCCATCAAAGCATTATTCAAGCCGGGCATGGTGGCGCATGCCTGTAATCCCAGCACTCGGAAGGCTGAGGCAGGAGGATTGTTGTGAGTTCGAGACCAGCCTGAGCTACAAAGTGAGCTTAAGGCCAGCCTGAACTGCATAGAGAGACCCTGTCTCAAAAAGACAAAAAAAAAAAAAAAAAAAAAAAAAAAAAAAAAAAAAAAAAAAAAAAAAAAAAAAAAAAAAAAAAAAAAAAAAAAAAAAAAAAAAAAAAAAAAAAAAAAAAAAAAAAAAAAAAAAAATTATAAAAAAAAAAAGCATTATTCAAAAAAATGAAGATTGACCTGAAGAAAAAAAGTGGCAAACATTCTGCAAATTTTGAGCCTAAAATGTATTTAAAAATGTAAGTCCTGGGGCTGGGGAGATGGTTCAATAGAATAGGCGCTTGCCTGGCAAGAGCAAGGGCCTGAGTTCAATCCTTGGTTCCCACCCCCAAAAAAGTCAAAGGACAGTCTTAGTTTTCATGAGTGATCAGTGACAAGGAAAATACTGATCACCTCATAGTGATGTAGGAAGACAATCCCAAAAATTACATCTGAACACTTGTGCAATGGAAGCAAAAGGAAGTGTTTTCATCATGGACAGTGTAAATGAGCAGTGGACTCCAGCTGACCACGCCGGCTGCTCTGGCTCATGAACTGCCTTTGAGTTAGAGGAAAAAGTTCACACTGAGAAGCAATTCATTTGAGGATCAAGAAAATGCAGCCAATAATTAGCAATAGTCCAATGATTTTATTGTATTTCCATGACAAATAAATTTGCATTGAGGGGAGCTATGGATACACATAGGTTGCAGTGATTAGAAGACTTCTTTAGGAATAAATTATCTATTTTTTTAGTTTATTCAAAGTAATATCAAAATAAAGTAACTTAAATCACAGATTTGCTATTTTATGTTTTATAAGACACAGTGTTGCCATCTTTTAATTAGTGCAGTTGAAGGTAAATTTATGCAACATTATGGATATATATAATTTCAATTATGAGAGAAAAACAGCATACAGGGAAGAATTAAGGGATTATATGTCACTTGAACAGCTTGTAAAGAAACTCTTGGGGACTGAATCCTACACTGGAGAACCTGCTGTTAAATTATTACCTGCCACGGTCCTGTCAGCATGCTGACAAGCCCGCAGCAGCCACTCCCTCTGTGACACAGGCCGGCTCTGAAGACCCTGAGAAGTTGGGACCCCAGGAAGAGGCTAGGGTGACCCTGTGGAGCCTGTGTCACCTGGGAAGCCATTGCCTGGCAACAGCAGGTGTGCATACTGCTGTATGCATGCACAGAGGGCAAGAAGAGCAGGGGGCCATGATCACTCAGTGACTGGGGTCTTCACAAGAGCAAAAGAAAGAAGTAAGCTAGGAGCACAGTGTTCTGAGCATCACTTGAGTGGGTCTCGTGGTCACGTACATCCCTCAGCTTAGTTCCATGCATTCAACTCTTAATACATGCCGATGATTTCTGTAAGCACTGCTGTGCTGAGTTTCTGTCGTAGGCCTGGCGCAACCAGGTTCCAAGGCCGTGTATAACCAGTGCCTAAAATGTATTTAAAAACGCACGTCCAAAGGGAAAATTGAAGTCAACTGTGTGGCACACAATGCAATTTGTTGTGATGCCTATAATGTGAAGAGCTAAACAACGGGCAACTTCAGAGGCTGAGATAACACTTATAGATTACAATTACACGTTTTGGTGCCAATGTAGGTCCTAATATACATCGAACAGACTACTGATTGGGACAAAATCTTAACCAACAATCCCTTACAGAAAGGACTTATATCTGTTTGAAATGAATACAACCTTCTCAGAGGAAAAAACAAACGACAAATAAATACATGAAAGAATGTTCCACAGCACCAGTAATTTGAGAAATACAAATTAAAACAACATTGAGATACAAACATGATGATAGAAAGGAAAAAAGAAAAGTTAAAAAGGAAGACAAAATATCATAAATGTACATATACAGGATAGATAAGATGATTGTACTACTAAATCCTACTTTGTTTTGAAGGTAGCAGCTAATGCTTAAAATTTTTACTTTGACTAATTTTTACATGCTTATATCTGGTAGTCTGAACAACTATACTAAAGACAATTATGTGCAATAGAAGAACCACTGTTGAATACCTAAAAAAATCATTGATAATTTATATTTTGAGTGAATAATGAGTTCATGAGTTATTCATTCTTGGGCTTTAACAAAAGGCACTGTAGCCGAAGACAAATTTAAACCAGCTGTGACCACAGGATCAGAATCAGTGTCAATAAAAAATGAAGCTGAGTTGATTCACTGCAGAGAAAGCAGAATTGCAACACATAAGCAAATGTGGTTTCCACCTTATTTTTAAAAGTATTTTAATTAATTAATTAATTGGTGCAGGGTCTCACTGTGCAGCTTAGACTCGAAGTGCTCCACCTGTCTCAGCCTCCCAAGCACTGGGATTACAGGCATGTGACACCATGCCCAGTTTCAGTGGCCAGTACAGCACACCTGTAGTTCCTGGGCCAGTAGGGATCGAACCCTGGTCCCTGCACTTTGTAGGCAGGTGTGTAGGCTACCAAGCAATCTCCTCAGCTCTACCTTATTTTTATTGTGTGAATCAAACATGCTGTGAATGTTATTCAGCTCAGGGGTGTCAAATATTACCAATTCTGATATTGTAAGCACATGTTTCCAATCATTATGACAACCTCTTCTCCAAAGATGGCTGAAGAATTACACTTATACTGCTGAATCAAAAGTGGATCCTTAAGAAGATCTGGCCCAAATTTTAAGACCACGTTACCCCATATCATTTTTTTAAATGTATTTTATGCAAGGTTTCACTACACAGTTCAGACTCGTAGTGATCCTCCCATTTCAGCCTCCCCAGCACTGGGATTACAGGTGTGCACCATCACTCCCAGTCTCAGTGGCCAGTTCAGTGTGCCAGGAGTGGGGCTGGCATGGCATGTGGTGCTAGGGCTGGTACCCCAGCCAGTATGCTTGCCTAATAGGCACTTAATTCACTGAGCTATCTTGTCAGCCCTACCCCATATCATTAAAAAGAATGAACTGTTTACTTTTTCATGGTGATATTAAGTACTTTCACAATTCTAAATCAGATGAAGCTTTCATGAATTAATCTTATAGCTGCATATTAAAATTTTTCTATCCATTCAGATACTATATTTTTAAACCTTAAACACAAGAACCTAAGAAAATATATCAATACATTTAACATAGAGTCAAATTAGGATATATGATTTAGAGTCAAGGATATGCATACAGAAAGATTGGCTCTCTATTGCTATTTCCTAAGTTTTCAGGTCCCACAAAACCTGATCCGCTTCCTGCAATGATAAGAACTTTTATTCCAACGGTTTAATGTTCCTTTAGCAGTCAGATCAACTCATCTATTCAAATAATTTCAGGTTATTTGGGTCCTGCAATACTTAGAAAATAGTATTAGACAAAGCAGTCAGACTTGAGAAAGAATAAAAGGAGCCAAATTCAAAATAAACTGGATCCATTTTAAAATTCAAGTCTTTTCCTTTTTTCATCTTATACACATTTTTTCCAACCATTGTTCTAGCATGGATAATTAATGTCAATCAAGAATGAAAAAGGAGGCAATGTTTTCTGCAGATAGAGGTAAACATTCTTTAGAGAAAGCTTTCACATACACATAGTGATGGAAACATAAATTATGTTGAGTGGTAAGTGTAAGAAGGCTTTGGCTTCCTTATTCAAGTCTCTGAAAAGTTCATGGGAAAATTATTATTATGGCAAAAATAACTTTTTAAATTTTTTTTCTTTTGACAAAACAAGCTCAGCAATAAATGAAAACAGTTTTAGCCATTTCATCTGCTGTTGGACTATGTACTATCTAATATTCATTTATCACACTTCATACTTTTCTAAGAGTCTTCATACATTTAACACTTCCTATTAAACTGTGAGGAAAACAGTGCAAATGTATATGTGCAAGACTATAACCAATACAAATAAATAAACTCAAAAAGTTTAAGTAATCTATGCATGAGTCTTTGAAGTTACAAAACATAGCTGTCAGAGCCCAGATCTCTCACACTAGGGGTTGTAAAATTCATTAAATTTCCATTGTATTACAAATAAGCTTGTAAATTTCAGCAGAGATGACAAAACCCACTACCAATTATTTAATCACTTATTGCCTTTTTCACTGAAAATGAATATTAATTTCTCAAATGATAAATGCAATGCATGTATGTGAAAAATACATATCAGATTCAGAATGAATTAGAGAAGAAACAATTTACTTCACAGTAAAGAGTGAACTAGGAAGAAACTGTTCAAAAGAAAAAGGAACTGGAGGGGAAGGGGAAAGAAAAAAATGATAAAAGAAGGATAAAATAGAATCCAAGCTTTGTAAACAGGAAAGGAAAGAGGGATTGAAAAGAGGAAGGAAAGAATTAGGAAAAAAGAGGAATCAAGATATATCATATGCAGGTATAAATTCTTTACAGTAAATACAAACATAATGGTTATCTAAATTGTATCAATAAACTTTTGAAACAAAGAGATTCTATGGTGCTTTTATATAAATACTCACCTCTTTTTGACGGTACTTAATGGCCAATTTTAGTCTTGCAAGATCATTTCCACTTTGTTCCTCAAGTAGACTATTGTCATCTCGATAATTCAGAATGATTTCGAGTTCTCTGGAGCTCCTCGTCTGATCTAGGAGGTCCTTTGCAAACTGCTTGCACTGTCGTGACAGCTCCTCATACTCGGACTTGAATTCGTTTTCCACTTTACTCAGCTCCTGAAGCTCCCAGCTGAGCTGAAAGGCTGTGAGAAAAGGATCTTCGCTGGACAGCGCGATGAGGGAGGGGCTGGCTAGGGCCTTGTAGATGTTGAGTCTGGAGCGTGAGTGGCGCAGGCTGTCCACGTCCGAGCTGGAGACGCACTCCACGCAGTTGCAGCGGACCTCGTGGGGCCGGGGCACAGAGACGCCTTTCTGGACTAAGAGTTTTATTATCTCGTAATTATTTGTATGGGCTGCCAAAATGATTGGGGTAATGTCAGGAGTAAATTCAGAAAACTGCTTATCAAGGAGTATGGGAGGAACCTACAAAAAAGAAAGCAGAGGTGATGAATATTTATTTATCTGATTGTTCACATCTGTGCATCTCAAACAGCACGCTATAGAAGTATTGAACGAGGTTCATAAATATTTTGCCAATGATTATTATTTTTTACAAGAGGGACACATCCTTTGCTCTAAAGAGGAGAGAAAGAGAAAGAAAGAAGGAAAGAAAGAAAGAAAGAAAGAAAGAAAGAAAGAAAGAAAGAAAGAAAGAAAGAAAAGAGCTTTCTAATATGGCATATTAGTCTTCTGTAACTTGAATTGTGACGTGTTATGAAATCTTAAAGTTAGTGGCTAGAGAAACACTTTTCTTGATAAAATCATTTACTGCTCCCAAATTATTTTCTGACAATTTTGCTGTCCTCCCCAGATACTGATTTCCTAAATAACCAAGAAATACACTGCACCATAGTTAATGAGTTGTGTTAAACTCAAAACCTTCCTTTGAAGTAGCAGTCTTCTAATTCCTCAGTGAAGATTTTTGATTTGTGAGTTTGCTTTTACTTCCCTGTGAGTTCTTTTCTGCTTTCTTAACATTCAGACTAATGATTCAGGGTGGCACAAAAACAAGTGGGCGAGACTCATGGTCTCTCCTTGTAGCTATCTTTTTTTGTGTCATATTTTTCAGATGACAAGACATTTTGAATATTAGTATAGTTTAGAAATGAGCAAACACTGAACCTGATCACCAGTGTGAACTCCCATTGAATTAGGTCACCAGTGTATTCAACCAGAATTTCCTTTGAATTATACTGTCAGGATGATAATCATGAAAACAGTACTCCTACTTGCTAAAATTCTTCTAGGTAGATTAAGTCTTGTCTTTTTTACTCAGATTTGACAGGCATGATCCCTCGGGGATAATCAGAGGACCTGTGATTTGACCCAGGTGCACTGGCCTGACATCCACGTCTGTGTATTATGTTGCTTCACTATATGGAGTTTAAAATTTAGTTCTTGCTGGGACATAGTAAAAGATTCATCAGTGAAAACTGTATTCCACAGGAAGATAAGCTAAGCAAAGCAGAAGTTATAATGACACATATTATGTTAAAACCAAATGAGGATGATACAGGAAGGAAGCGACAAAAGAATTAACAGGACACTATTGTCAAGAAAAATGGTACACATAGTCTTCAATTACAGCACTTTTAAACTGAAGTTATAATTATTATACATAATTGAACATATACTTTGAATCCATATAGCCATTTAAAATACTTGTTTTGTAAGAAATGCTTGATAATAATAAAACTACATGAATATTAAACACTGTGTAAATATTAAAATGATCTATTTAAAGGGTTATTTTAAGATTTAAACAAGTTGATAGCTAAGATGACAGAAAACACTAATTTTAACGGTATATTCATAGGCATATTTTCAGGGAAATACAAGAAAGTGTGTAGAAAAATAGAAAAAGTAACTCAGAGAAAAGTTTGAATCAGAGCAGGATGTGAGCTCACCTCTTGGAAGTATGGAAACCTGACTCTACCAACAAAGATAGCCTGGAAATTACTGGCCGCTCCAAGGATAAGCAATGCCCTGCCCCCACTAGCTTCTGGTAATTCTCATGATACTTGCAAACTATAAATCTAGTGTGGGATGCGGTCTGAAAATTAATTGTGGTGGTTTGTGTCTGGATGTCCCCCTGAAGCCTCATGTAATCATGAGTCAGCTTTGCAAAGACAGGTTGTTAAACTGGACCTCTTGTTTTCATGACCTCAACTCAGAAAGCTGAGTCAGCATGTTCCAGCTCAACTCAGCAGTGCACCATGCATGGACCTCACTTTGCAAATATCACTAGCATGCAAGAGGAGGGCCCTGGGATGGTGTGAATGCTACACCTGTTCTAAGGTGGTAACTTATGGACTATTCAAGGGAGGAAAAGAGGCTTGATTCTCCTTTCTTTGCTATTGGTAATTTTACTCTCTTCCACTGCCATGAGCAGCTGCTTCTCAGCCATGCCACTGTGCCTTGGAGTCTCTGGTTATAGACTGAAACTTTCTTTCCTTCCTTAATATTTAGTCTCAGCAACATGAGGAAAGTAGCCAAAATATTACTTCTTTTGAATGGTGAACTAGGTTTGGAGATCCACAGCAGTGCTCACCATTTCTCAGAGTTCAATAACGAGGAACCACTTAGGGAGGAATGTTACTGATTGGGACGGAGATACTTTGGAAATCAGCCCACTCGGTTCTGGATCTATTTATTACTGTGAATTCCTCTACCTTTAAGTTTATGTTGAGAAATGTGCTGCTATTAAGACTGGTTTGCATTTATAAATGCTTGGCAATTTTGGCTGCCAGTTTTCAATAACATTTCTTTGATACTTTTTCCAGTTTAACAATGATATGCTATAGAGATAATTCGTTTTTCAGTTATGTTTATTTTGGTTTCTAAGTTATGTTTATTTTGGAACAACATTATCTACCACCCTCAAACTGGCTATTGCCAGGCCCCTAAAACCACAAATAAAGAGAGTTGCTCCTTACTTCAAAGAGCAGTGCCACTCATCACCATGCCTGCCACAGCCTAAATTCCCCATTGCTTGAAATTCTCTGGGAGTCTGCAATTGACCCTGCCCCATGATTGTCTCTCTTAGCTGCCTTCCACCCCATCAGTACAGCAAGCTGTCTTAGTATTCAGCTTGCTGCAAATTGAAGGTCAACCTGAAATGCATAGTAAGACACTGTCTCAAAAACAAAACCAAAAAAGAAAACCTTTATGAAATCAGAAATATCCATCTCAACAGGTATACAAATCTTAACACACAAACACAAGAAATATGAAAATATAAGGCAAAAAAACTCTTCCAAAGATTCACAACTCATTAGTAACTGAATCTAAATTTATCAAACTATTGAAATGCCAGGCAAATAATTCAAAAGATAATCTTAAAAAAATGACTTCAAAGGTAGTACCAATTAATAGATGAAGGAATTAAAGAATTTAGCAATTGAATAAAGTCAACAAGTTAATAACAAATAAAGAAAAACTCTAAATGCGAAACAAATGGAAATCTTGGAAGTGGCAAACTCCAGAAGTCAAATAAAAATTCATCTTAAAGCCTCACAAATAGACTAGAACAAATAAAGGAAAGAATATGAGGCTTTTAAAGACAACTTTAATGACATACCATAATCAGTGGGTAATAAATATATATTATGAGCAAAACATCTAGGAACTGTGTGACACAATTAAGGGATCAATTCTGGGTGTTATCAGTTTAGAAGAAAGAGACAAGGTTGATAAAGCACAGAAATATATTCATTGAAATAATAGCAAAACATTTCCCAAATCTTGGGAAAAGTATGTATTTCCAGGACAAGAGGCTTAGAAACCAAAATAAACACAACTGAGAAATGAATATCTCTATAGCATATCATTGTTAAACTGGAAAAAGTAGTAAAGAAATGTTATTGAAAACTGGCAGCCAAAATTGCCAAGCATTTATAAATGCAAACCAGTCTTAATAGCAGCACATTTCTCAACATAAACTCAAAGGTAGAGGAATTCACGGTAATAAATATTTCAAGTCCTGAAGGAAAGTAACACTAACTTGGATTACAATAGTTGATAAAATTATTCTGCAGAGGGTAAAATATTTCAGTATTTTGAATAAAAATCTTCCAAGATAAGTGTACCAGTTTCTTTTCTCGTTGCTGTGTCAAAATACCCAACACCTAGTTAAAAGAAGAAAGCTTTATTTTGGCTTACGTTTTGTAGAGGTTTTAGTCCATAGTTATCTGGCCGTAAAGCAGGCCAGCATGGGGGAGGGTCATCACAGAGGAGAAAAGCCCAGGGCAAAGCACGTTGAACATATGACACAACCGCGGAGAGGGCAGACCAGCTTTGTTTTGTCCTTTTATATTCCATCCAGTGACCTGCATCTTGGGTGGTGTCACCCACACCCAGACTGGGCCATTCTTAGTTTCAGCGTCACACTCCCTACTCCAGCCACCTTCAAAGAGCCTCACCTACGACCACATTAGGCTGGAGGGGACACATAGACATAGCTGTATGCATACACTAAAGGTTTTAATTACCACTGAAAAACATTACAGAAGATACTTGAAGGAACCTTATACCCTGGCAAGAAACAAGTCAGACACAATAACAAGACCACAAGTGAGAATAAATCTAAAAAGATTTATTCTTTAGAAAGGTAAACAAACAAGAACTACTAAATATCAACTGTAACCAATTCATCAAACTTCTGAAATAATGCAGCAACAAAAAATTCAGCACAGATTAGTCAGAACAAACAGAAGTGAGGCATTAAAATGAAAAGAGCTACCAAATCTCTTTGAGTGATATCCTCAATTGTATTTGGTCTGAATTATATCATTGAAAGAAGTGGATTAGAATACAAAATCCAACTAGCTGCTGCTTGCCAGAAACTCATCTCACCAGCAAAGATTCACAAACTGGAAATGAAAACACAGAGAATGATGTTCCAATCAAATGGAATTTGAAACTAAATGTTAACAAATATAATCATAGCTGGTAAATAGCCTTCAAGCCAAATCAGTCAATGTAGACAAATATCATCACTAACTGTTGATAAAGGCAATAGTCCATCAAGGAGATAATAGAAAGTGTGTATGTGTCAAATATTGGAGCAACCAACCCCAAACAAACACTACACAACGTGAGAGAAATGCCTCAGTTAACAGGAGTGGGGACTTCAACACTCTACTCTGTAATTAGGTAGACTTTCCATTCAAAATTTTCTACACTGAAATAGCAGGATTAAATTAATATGTCAGAAAGACTTAACGGATATTTATACAATATTTCACTCATCCTCAGAATGCACATTCTTTTCATCAGCACACAGGATTTTCTCTATAATAGGTCACATTTTAGGCATAAAACATATTTTAGTAAATTAAAAAATGTAATAATTTATTGCATCTTATGAGACTATATAGGATGTAACTAAAAATCAACATCAAGAAAATTCAGAAAGCATAGAACATACAGGTAGTGAATAACACATTTTTAATCATTTATTTATTTACTCATTTATTTATTTGGTAGAAGGTCTTGCTACTCAGCTCTGCCTCATAGTGATCCTTCTGTCTCAGCCTCCCCAGCACTGAGATTACCAGTGTGTGCCACTATACCCAGTTTTAGGGTCAGCCTGGTGTGGGGCTAGCATGGCATGCAGTACTAGGAATTGAACCTGGGGTTCTTGTACTTGCCAGGCACATGTTTAAACAACACCGTTTAATTTATTTATTTTGCAGAACCAGAGATTGAACTCGGGCCCTTCCATTTGCCAGGGAAGTGCTTATAACACTAACCACCTTTCCGGCCCCAAGAGAATGTGCAGGTCATCCTGAGACTGTGATACAGGCAAGTGCTTATTCTAGGGAGCCATCTTCCAGCCCCCTTATTTTATTGTTTTTTAACAACACAATTTTAAATGTACAATAGATCATTGTGGAAATCAAGGAGACACTTTAATATTTCTAAAATCAAATGAAAATGAAAACACAATATCATGGAACTTATTGGATACACTGGAGGAACTATTATACTTGTTTACACTGTATATTTGGTGAGATTTCAGATAAATAATCTAATGATGCACGTAAAGTTCTCAGAAAAATAGGAATAAATTCAACCCCAAGTCCATACAAGGAAATAAAATATAAAGATCAAGATAGAAGTAAACAAAATAGAGACCAAAAAATAGTATAAAGATTAATGTTGTTGTTGTTTGTTTTTGCGGAACCAGGGATTGAACTCAGACCACTGTGCTTGCCAGGGAAGCACTTATTCTACTGAGCCATCTCCCCAGCCCAAATGTGACATTAACTTTTTTTTTTTTTGGCAGAACCTGGAATTGAACTCAGCCCCTTGTGCTTGCCGGGGAAGCACTTATTCCACTGAGCCATCTCCCAAGTCCCCAGTATAAAGATTAATGTAGTAAAGGCTTTGTTTCTTAGAAAGATCAAAGGGTTACCAAATCCTTGGCTGAATTCATTAAGGAAAGAAAGAGAAGGTAAAAAATAAAATTAGACGAGTTAAAGAGGAAGTGATGACAGACGCACTGAAGTCCTGAAATTATAAGGGAATATTTTATGAAGCCAGTGTATTTATGTAGTGTGCATTTCTGCTGGTCTATGGAAAGGAGCAGTTAATGATTCATTTGTTTCCACTCCTTTTTCCAATTATTGGTATTTTTCTCTTCTTAATTTCTTATACTTTTTTCTTTTATGGAAGGGTCTATAGGGTATTCAGGGTCTCACCACTAGATCGGACTCATAGTGATGTGCCTGTTCACAGCCTCCCAAGAGCTGAGATCACAGGCATGCACGCCACCATGCCAAGTCTCAATCACTTTCTCAGAGTGCCCCAGGAGCAGGGCTGGCACTATGGGCCCAGGGATCAAACCCCCAATCCCTGTGCCTGCTTGCAGACACTTTAATCTGCTCTGCTATTTGGCCAGCCCCCTTTTTTTCTTTCTTATTCCAATTTTACGCTCATGTATCTAGTAATGTGACTAACTGGTTAGAAGATAATACTATGCATTACAATAAATACTGTGAAATTCTTATTACTCTATTAAGTGAAGTTTTGTATCACTTGAATTTTTTGTTTTAATTCTAATTTGTACTCTCCTTAAAAAATAAAAGAAAATATGCATACATGAAAACAGGGAAAAACAAAAAATAAATAAATTGGAAAACCTAAAAGAAACAGAAATTATTTTATTGACATATATGACTTACCAAAGTTGAACCTAGAGAACATAAAAAGCAAGACAGATCAATAACAAGCAGAGACTGAAATGGTAATAAAACATGTCTCCACAAAGATGATTCCAGGACAAGATGGATTCATTGCTGCATTTTATGAGACCTCTAGGAAAAACTAAGACCAATATTCCTAAAACTACTCCATAAAACAGAAAGAGAATAAACACTTTCAAACTTATTCTATGAACTCAGTATGCCATGGACCAAAACTAATAAATATACAAAAGAAGCAGAAAATTAGATGCCAATGCATAGATGCAAAAATAATCAGTGAAATGCTTTCATATCAAACTCAACTTCATATTAAAAAATATACTGTGACTAAACTGATTTTATGATAAGCCTGTTAGAAAATGGAGCAATGCAGCATTGTCAAACAATTGCAGCAATGAAAGGCATCCCTTGTACCAGGACTGGGAAAAGTCTTCTTGCCATGGACAAGATTTGTAAAAATTCTTTGCAATCTCCATCAAAATATTTGTGACATTTTTACAGAACTGAAACAAAAAGAAATTCTATAATGGATGTGTAAGCAAAAGGTACTTACAAGAGCCAAGGCATTCCTACACATATAGTAATGCATATTGGAGACATTGCAAAACTCAATTAAAATAAAAATTGTAGCATTGGCATATAAATTGACAAGTAGACTAAAGGAGCTGAAGAGAAGTCCCAGGAATTAATAAAGCTGTGCATCATCAAGAATCTGATTCTTACCAAAGGATCCAAAACTGTAAGGTGGAAAACAGACAGCCACTTCCACAAATGGCTTAGGAAAACTAAACACACACCCTAGAAGATTGAACTATATCATTTTCTCTCACACTGTACAATAAAAAGGCAATATTTAATACCTTCATGTAAGTAGACTTTAATGTAAGGCCTGAAATTTTAAACTATTAGAGGCAAAAGGGAGGCATAGTTGGAGATTTGGCAGTGATTTCCTGAACAGGAATCTAGTAGCTTGGGGGATAACAGTGAGAACTGACAAGTGGGATTAAACAGCCTCTGCTCAAAAGGCACAACAAAAACTAAGCCACAACCGGCCAAGAGAATGGAAGAAAATCATTTTCTATCTGTTTGTCTGACAGAATATTAATATATAGACTAGAGTATTCAAGCAATTCAATACCAAAAGATAAAATGATTCAACATTAAATGGGTGAATAAGCCAAACACACATTTCTCAGATGTATATAAGGCAGCAAATGTATGTGAAAATGTTTGCTGTCTTTAGTCATCAGAAAAATGTAAATCAAAACTACATTGCCAGTCTATCTCATCCCAAACAAACCTACTATCAAGAAAAAAAAATATTCTGGTGAGAATGTGGGGGAAAGGAAGCCTTCTACACTGTTGGTCTAAATGTAATCGTGCAGCCTGTGGAGATCAGTATGGAAGTGCCTCAAAAGCTAAAGTTAGAACTAACATGTGCACCATCTCCGTTCCTTGTGGTTATACACCTGCAGGAATAAAAGTCAGGATACGGTCAAGACACCTACACACCCATGTTCATCACAGCAGTATCCTTAGTCTACATGGCTATAAACAGATTAAAGGGTAAAGAAAATGTAATTTAAGTGCATGATGGAATATTATTTAACCATGAAGAGGTATACAATCATATCATGTGCAGGAAACTGGATGAATAATAATAAATCGTTATTTAGAACAAAATTAGTCAGAATTAGGAAGGCAACTCTCACGTGTCTTTTCTATATGTGGAATCCAGAAAAACAAACAGATTGAAAAATGACACGAAAATAGAAGTTGGGCTGTTATGGTAGAAGAAGGGAGCAGAGAAGGGGTAGGGAAAGAGAGGTCCCCAGGGACAGAGGACAGGAGCAGATAGGGTGTGTTCAACTAAGCAAATATCAGTGGAATTCTATTATGTTATTCAGTGATTATGTGCTAATAAAAATTTAAAAATATTAAAATAGAGTTTAACCAATAAAATATGCTTATAAATATTGGAGAAGGTCGAGGCTTTTTGATAGACTTCTGTAATCCCAGAATGCTGAGTGACAAGGCAGGAAGAGCCCACATTTGAGTCTAGTTTGGGTAAATTACCAAATTAGTGAGCTCTTTTCACAAAACAAAAATTAAAAATTAACAAAACAGAAAAAAGACCTAGAATGTAGCTCAGCGCAAAGCCTCCAGTTGCTTCCCTACTACCAGAGGGAGGGAGGACAGGAAGAACCAGACATTGTTTCGTTGAAACAATTTTACATTTAAGGAGGATGACCACATACTTTACTACTTCCCAGCTAATTACTTTCCCTTCAAAGGCGGTGTGCTTAAATTTAGTTTTATAGTCACTATCCAGAGAAATATTGCAGTAGGTAAAATGGAGCAACAGGTGATCTTCAGTTAATTAGTAGTTAAGGTTTTATTGTCTGTTGAATATTGTGGTAGATATTTAGGGACAAAATAATAAAAATAAATTTCTGTGATAAAAATAAGTTGCTACATATTTGAATGACTGATAAGATTTTGGGTGGGAACAGAAAAAGTTAGAGATTTTATTTTATTTTTTTTACTTAAAGAGAAAGTTTTAAAATAACAGAATATCAACACAGGTTAGTTAGTAGGAGAGTTACAATAACTAATACATAGCATATTGCTGTCTTTGCAGCAGTTATTCAGAGTACAAAACACAGGCATGATATTGTGTCCAAACAATATTAGTTCAAACCTTATATTTTTCAGTAAACTATGAGAAACTAGCTGTATAACTAGTTTCTCTTAACTACCAGTGTCTAAATATATATATATATATTTTTTCTTTTCCCTTCCCCTTTAATCCATTGCAATGTGTCTTTCCTTTTGAACAGGTTCATCCCAAATGACTGATATAATTTGAAGAAATTTCCTGCATTCAGTGCAATTTCATTCTAGTTTTTATACTACTTTTAAAATGTCAAAAACTTTAAATTACCTATGGAAGACAGTTTTACAGAATATAGTAGTAGAAAATTTTATGAAAAAATAGCTATAACATGACCATCTTGAAAAACACCTCTTTCAGAGAATTTTCAGTTTTATAGTATTAAATAGATATGCAGCTACCTATTTGATTCCAGTACATATTTCAAGAATAATTAATTAGTTATAATGTTCCAAACATTACTATGAATTTAAAATATTAAATTTAAGTTATGAATATGTCTAATTTTATCTTTTATAACAATTTGAGTATCAAAAGTAAATTTCAAGTACAATATTTTGAGGATCTATCAATAAAAATAATTTGGCAAGTGCAAAGGACTGAGTTCAATCCCTGGTTCTGCCAAGAAAAAAAAATAATTAATTGGTCAATAACTTTAAATGACTACTTTTAATATTATATAATTGTGCTAAATCTTATAATGTTTTAAATTCATCATTGTATATTGCCTTCATCACTAATTCCCTGGAATTATTCATAGGTGTCTGGGCATAGATTATTAGGTGCTGTGGACAATTTGCCTTGCTTTGCTCCGCAGGAAGCTCTCCAGGGACTCTGATACTGCCCAGCAGGCAAGCATCGGGAGTGCACTCAGCTCCTGCGGGCAGGCGCAGGTCTTTTTCACTGAACCAGGAGTTTAATTTTAAAAAGACTCCACATATTGTTGCTGGTTACTGAATACTAACTACAGGTCTTTGTTAATTATTCAGTGTTTGAAAATTCCAGGGATTTATTATTCTGTCATACACAAGTTTTATTACTCTCATTTGGCTCAGTTTTGTCCTTGAAAGTTTATGTGTGGGCTCCTTGGCCCCAGGTGACTCTATGGAGAGGAGGTGGCAACACAGGAGCTCGGCCCTACTGGGAGATGGTTAGGGCTGGCGTGTCACGTCCACGCGTGTGTTCTCCTCTTCTGCAGGAGCCTCTTTGCCTCCCTCTGTGTCACACAGAGGCACTGCTGTGAGGGGCTCTTCCTTTTCTTTCCACATACTGAGTTGACATATGATGCCCTGCAGAGAAGGTGCTGGTGTCATGACCTTACGATTTTCTCTCTTAGGATTCTTTCTTTATTTTAAACAATATATTGTGATTAGTCTCCATAATCATTTTATACTTGTTTAAGTAGGATATACATGAGGGAACATGCATAAATACTGGCATACATAACAAAATTATTTTCCTAATAATGTAGAGTAGTGTAGTTTGAAGGATGAATAAAAAATTGGGGTGGCTGAGGGCAAGGGGAAAAGCCTGGGATTATATTCTGAATTAGAGTTGTAGCAATAGAAAAGATAAAGCTGTGTTTTCACATCTCAAATGGGTGGTGGGGGAGAAGACAGAGAACAGTGTAGAATGGCAATACTAGGGTGTCAAAGGAGATATCTGGTTCAGATACCCTGGAATTCCTTTAAGTTCACATGGTGATGTCAGTTCTTTTAATTTCAAATTTTTAAAAAGTGAACATAAATGGAATTCTAGAGCTCAAAGAAGTTCCATTATAAGAGCCTCTAATAGCACAATTGTTACTAACGGCCCATAACAGAAATCATAAAACCAGAAAGGGCCCCTGGTCCTGACCTCTTCCATTCCCATTTCAATCTTATGAATAAGGGATTGTACAGGGGTACTTCTTTCTCTTTAATATTTTAGTTAATTAATCTTCACTTTAGTTGTATAAAAGTGTGAGGTGGTAGAAATGGGGATGTAGCTTAATGAAAGAAAACATTTATTATGAACAAAGTCTTGGGTTTGAGCTCTAATGCTACCAGGAAACAAAAGAAAACCAAACCAAATAACAGAAAAACGATTTATGAAGTTCAACGCAACAATTTGACACATGGGTTGAATGTGTAGTGATCCAGTTAGGTATTTCTATCTCTTCAAATATTTCTTAACTTTTATTAACATGTCATGATTACATATGTTTGTGGTATGCACTGCAGGGTGTCGAGAGGGTGCATTTCTGACACCTGGGGAAGGTGGTGCTGCCGTCTCTGGTTCCCTTCTGCTATTTGGATTGCACGACACTAATTCGATGGGGAGAGCATCACTCCGTGACGTTCTGCTCATTCAGCACATGCTGCTAAGCATTTACTAGCTCATTATCAACTTGAGTGTGTATACAGGCTCAGAATTTAAAGAAGTCTAAAACAAGAGACAATTAGGAAAAGGGTGGGGGCACATGCTAGTAGTCTCAGCTCTCAAGAGTCTAAGGCAAGAAGACTGCTGTGAATTTGAGGGTAGCCTCAGCTATTTATTGAGTTCAAGTTCAGCCTGAATTACACAGCAGCACCTTGTCTAAAAATAAATATAAAATAAATTAAGACACATTTAGTCTCAGGGTCATTTAGCAAACCAGACTGCGGCCTCTGTGCTTTTTATCATGCTTTAATTTCAAACCAGTGTATTCTGTTTCCATTCTTTTCCTTTGCTTTAACATCTTCAATATGCAGGTCTTTCTCATTTCCTTTGAAGTCCCATTGTTACACACAAAAATGTACCTATGTTTTTATTTATTTACAATGGAGTCTACAAGGTCTTACTACACAGATTGGACTGGTAGTGATCCTTCTGTTTTCAGCCTCACAAGTACTGAGATTACAGGCACGTGCCACCAGGCCCAGTCTCAATTGCCATCTCAGTGCACCTGGGGGTGGGGCTGGCATGACATACTGGGGATCAGACCCCGGTCACTGTTTTGCCTAAGCAGGCGCTTTAGTCCACTGTTGAGCTCTCTGGATGGCCCTAAAGGCATATTCACATAAGATATAAAATAAGAAGTCATTGTACGTGCTCAGGAAATACCACTGAAATAGCTCTCATCAAATCTTATTTTCAATTTTTTTCAAATTTCTATGTGGCATCATTAAGGATTGATATGAATATCATAAGTATATCTCTGTAGATAAAAATCATACTCTTTGACCTATTTTAGCTGAAGTAAAAGCTATTTATATAAAAGCATTACAGTCAGACAAGTAAATATATGTGAAAATAGACACATTATTAACAAACAAGTAATAAACCTCAGACAACTATTTAAAAAGCTTTTCAAATTATTGATTCACATATTTCAGCCAGTACTCTACAACTAAAAGAAACAATTAGGATCATTAAATCTGATAGGTATCTATTTTAAAATATGGCCTAAATGTGTTCTGCTTCCACTTTGTTTATGCTTTATGAGTTAATAATTATTCAGAACCTATAACACAACTTTGACACAGCATTATCCTTATTATTAACTAGATCATTTTAATATAAAAAACATTAAATTTATTCAACTGCATGAAGAATCTGTTAAATCATAAACTGAATACAAGTTTCAGTAATTACCCAAATGCTTCACTTGGAAGTGACTCAGAATCAACCTAAGCTAGATATCTTAAAATCTAGAGCATGCTATTTTATCCAAATATAGGTATATCTTTTTGTCACTAGAATGCACATTTTAGATACACTGACACTGGAGTATAGAATGTTAGGAAAGATACTCATCCTGAAGTGACAGGAATACTTCAAGTTTAAGAGTATTTGTTCCCTTAAATTCAATGTTCATTAAAATAGGTTGTGCATTCATACAAAGTTGTTTGGCATATCCAAGACATAAGGAAAAAAGAACATGTATAATTTAATCTGTGACTTTCTTAATTAGCTATATTAGAATTACTATGAAATTCTTTAAAATTCCCCTTACGTAAAAAACTTCATAACATGACATTTCTATGAGTTAAATATCTTTCTATATTCTGGCTGATAGCATAGTACTAGAAGGATTACAAAGTAGACAATTTTTTTTCCAAGTTTCTCAATAAAAACACAACAAATTCTATAGTTTTGTTTTTAGATGCTAGTTTCTAATATATCAAAGACACATTTTTAAATTTCCAGATTTCAGAAATGAAATGTGTTTCTGTCATATACCCACAGCAACTTACTAATTCAAAACAACATAAGGAAGTTGCAATTTAAGTTATATTTTAATAGTAATTTAACCATAGTGATTTAAAATCTGAAAACATTGCTACACAGAGGCACATGCATACAAATATACATCTATTGATAATAAACTATGTACACAAATCATAAGTGGCTCACATGAATCAGCAGGGTGATAGATGTGAATATTAGGTTAAGATTTTACATAAGCAAGGGGCTGGGGAAACAACTCAGTAGAATAAGTGCTTGCCTGGTGACTGGCAAGTGCAAGGCCTTGCGTTCAATCCCCACTACCAAAAAAAAAAAAAAAAAAAAAGATTTTATGCAAGCAAGGTTGACTGGTTGACTGTATTACTTTAGGCCTAAATTCCTGTGAGTAAAACTGCATTTTTGTAGAATAGGAACTCATTGGACTCAGCATAAGGTTAAACATTTGCTGGATTTTTTGATGTTTGTAAGAACAAAGACTCCCGTGCAGGCCACCACTGGTGAAGAGCTACAGCGGTAAATGCAGAGTGGCACCTTGGGGCATGAACTCCATGATCTCCTGGATTCCGGTTGCAAAATGGCTGGTATAAACTGAATGAAATTCAGTGGAGAAGAGGAAGAAGAAGAGAAACAGGAGGAGGAAGAGGAGGAGGAGGAGGAGGTGGTACAGGAGGAGGGATCAAGGAATAGAAGGTGGGAAGGGAGGAAAGGGAAGGAGGATGAAAGAGGAACCATGTATTAGGCACGTGTAGCTGACTCACATATGGAATTGTCGTCACGTACTCCACACATGTACTGAATTGTAAAGAAAAGGAGTTCTCCACTACTACAGGTACATCGCTCCAAATCCAGGGTTCTGAAATATTTATGTGGTATATTTGTTTGGAAATCTGAGAGTTTATAGACCCTAATTCAGTCACAATAAAGTCCTAAACAAAATTCATAGTATCAGTCATGGAAAAGTAAGTATACTCAAAATATACCTTATAACACATAAATGTATAGTAACATATACTTTTCTCTGTTTAATTTATTTAAGAAAAATAAATACAGGAAGGTAATAGACAAATTTGAGGTAATGACCAATGTTCAAACATAACAAATATATTGGATAAAGGTGATATGGTAGAAAAATATTTATGATTTCTATTACTAACAAAGACACTGCAAGAAAGATAGGACTATTTAGCCATATTCATTCTTGAAATTAAATTCATATAGCCATATAAGTCTATATCTATTCCATTTAGAAGTTAGAAAGAAACTTGTAAATTCCTCACCCTTGTTCATAAATATATTTGACTTTCATCTCCTACATTTTCAAGTTTAATTAGAGTTGGAACACTCAAATGTGACTTTCCACAGGGTAGTGTTCTGCTTTCTTTTTAAGAGAGCAACTGAAAAATTTAAAATACTCTCTGGAAAGAAAAGAAAGCATTGTCTTTGATTTTTAAGTAATACCCCTATTTTTACTGAAAGATAGTACATTTTGTGAATCCAAATGTTCAGGAATAACCAAGGAGAACTAGATTATAGCACACACATGGCCATACATAAGAGATATTTATTTTATTTGGAGAAAGATCCAGAGATTATTTTTGCAAATAAAATAAATTTAAGAAGAAAATGAAGGACAAATGCAGAGAAAATAAGAACATCTATAGAACAAACACGAGCCATTAGAGAAATGGAACTTGAAATAAAGCTGAAATTTCATCTCACTCTGGAAAGAATGGCTATCATTAAAAAAATCAACAAATCCTGGTAACACCAGGGAAAAGAAGAGCCTTTCTCCACTGCTGGTGGAAGCATGAACTGGTATAACCACTTGGGAAATAAGCATGGAGATTCCTTAAAAAACTAAAAGTACAGGTTCCGTTGGACCCAGCTATTCCACTTCTTGATATCTTTCTGCAAGAATTAGATGCGTCACACCACGGAGAGCATGTGCCCACCACGTTTGTAGGAGCGCAGTGTGTAACAGCCAGATCCTAGACGTAGGCTAGATGCTCATCAATGGATAAATGGCTAAAGAACATGTGGTCTTTATACACAGAAAAGTCCTATTCTGTCATAAGGAAAGATAAATTTGAAGCATTTTGAGATCATACTTTCAAGTGAAATAGATCACACATGTATCTAGATACCATGTTGTTTCTTCTGTGTCAGAGACCAGAAGAGTAAATAGATAATAGATATTGGGAAGGAAGAAGAACATTTTCAAGTTGGAGGGGGAAGAGGAAAAGGGGAAAGGGAAGGGAAGAAAGATAAAAAGGAAATAAAAAAGAATGGAAGAATGAATGTCAATGAAGCTTTTGTAAATAAGGAGGCAAAGAGAATTGAAGAGAGGGGAAGGGTATGGTCAAAAAGATTTAATATATATTATGTACAGGTACAAATTCCCTATATGAATGTAATCAACATGCATGACAAATACATACTAGAAAAACAAGGTTAAATTAGCAACCAGTGGTCTATAGGGCTCACTAGAATTTTGAATGAAAGAATAGAAACAATAACATCCTGGCATACATATTTGTATATAGTTGAAATCTCCAAATTCCAAGTTTACAAAGAAAGGAATCAACCAACACTAAAAAAAATCAAGTAATATTTTATAAAAAATGAACCAGTAACAAATTCTAACAAAGCTGTGGAGGGGAAAAAAAGGATCCCTTCTCCACTGTTTGAGCAAGTGTCAGGTGGTTTAAGCATGTTGGAAATCAATATGGTGATTCCTTTAAAAATTAAAACTATATGTTCCATTTGTCTCAGCTGTACCCCTTCTCAATATCTTTCCAAAAGAGTTAAAAGCATTATATGTAAGTATATAGAATAAATAACGACAGAGAACTAACATTAAACAATCATCTGCTCTCATTTGCAAATATGATTGAATAATTAGAATTACAGAAAATTGTCAAGAAAAGAACATGCTTCAAGAATTCTAAATCTATCTGGGGAGATAACCCAGTAGAATAAACACATGCCCAGCAAGTGCGAGGTCCTGAGTTCAATCTCCAGTACCACAAAAAAACAAACAAAACAAAAATTGTAAATCTAGTCAACTTGTTGTTTTTTTTTCTTGGAAGTTTTAGATGGAATGGCTCAAGATATAATTAAAAAATTCTGGAAGTAGACTAATAAATTATAAAATATATTTGCAAAATATGAAGGTAACTGTGTAAGAAAAACCTATAGACTCAAGAAAGCTGTAGGCAGTTCTTGACCAATAAATGAATACTTATAAACATCTATTGCATAGAAGAAAATCAAAAGCTCAGAAACAAAAAAAATATCTTTGGCATGAACATTCAGAGAAATAAAAATTAAAATGATAATAAATTATGATTTTTGCTCATGATACTGCCAAATTCGTTCTTGTGGAGACAAGTTGTAGAAATGCAAATTATTATAAACTTTTCAGAGATTATCTTGTCATATTATACATTCCAAGATTAGCAATCTCACTTTTAAGAACTTTTCTTAAATAAAAATAGGCATAATGAGAATTTTTATATACTGTTGATGGTCCTTATTCCTAGTTTCTACATGCACATACCAAAATGAGCCACATTAAAAACACTGAGAAGAAAAATGGTAACTTCAGTGAATATGTACCGGTACTGAATTCCTTAAACAATAGTGTGTAATAATGTACTTAAGAATTGTGAGAAACATAGAGATAATTTAAAATATAAAGATGCATTTAATTAATATGTAAATACTGCACCTTTTTATCTAAAGGACTTAGGTATAAAGAGATTTTATTTCCATTGAGGTCCTGTTACGCACACTCATGGATTCCAAAGGAGAACTGCATACTGTGCTATTGTCATGATAGAAATTTAGACATCACTTGAATGTATATCAAAGAAAAATTATCTGAACAAAACATGATTCATCACGGTAGGAATATATATGCCCTGTGAATTTAGAGAAATGAGAATTTTGTATGCATCATCCTGAAAGGAAGTTCCTGAGGTCTCACTCTGTCATTTTGGAAAGTTGTGGCATAATTATCCATGTAAAAGTTTGACACTTTCAGCACAGGTTTAAAGCATCTGCTCTGTATTAGACACTTCTTCGCCTTATCTCATCATGTCTTATTTTCTTTGATGAAGAAGGCCTGAACGATGATGAGCCTGTGACATAAAATTTAGTTTGGACCATGCTCCCCCATGGGTCCTGCAGCCTGAGCGCCTCAGGGGAAGACTTTTCATTCACAATGTTCTTGCTGCTTTGTGCCTTCTGCCTTCCAGGTACCTAATACTGTCAGACATTTAGAAGCCAATTCAAACGTTATAATTCCTATGATGCCCCTTTGTGAAGCTGAACTACCATTAAGTAGCCATGTTTGCCCTTATTAGAGGCAGGGAGGAGCAAGAGCAATGTTATCATCTCCAAAGAGCAGAGAAACATCCACTTAAAAAAAAAATAGTTCATGAGAATGATGACAGCTCTGAGTACTATGTACTTTTTGACTCTTTTGCCACCAGTAATGATCCTTAATGTGTACTTTTAAAAAATGTATTTAGAACAGTCTACAGTGTCTACAAGGTCTCACTAAGTAGATCGTAGCTGTAGTGATTCTCCTATTTTCAGCCTCCCAAGTGCTGGGATTACAAGCATGCACCACCATGCCCAGTCTCAATCTCTGTCTCAGCACGCCCCAAGAGCAGGGCCGGCACAGGCACACCAGGAATAGAACCTCAGCTGCTGTGCTGTGCCTACGCAGGTGCTTTGGTCCGCTGAGCTATCTGGCTGAACCAAAATATTTTTAACTTTACTCAAACTTTTGTTAGTGATACATGCAGCACACATTATAAAAACTTAATATTGGTGACTGCTTTTACTTTTTTAAATTCTCTTTATTTACTTTTTTTAGTTTTATTGAGAAAAAAATTGAAATGAGACAGCTTCAAAACAGATTGGGAGGAGAGTTACAACACTTAATACATAGCATATTGCTGTCTTCGGAGTAGTCTTTCATAGCACTATTGGCGTTCATGTTAAACTCCATGTGCTGTCCTTTGCTGTAAGCTTGTTTAAAGCCCACTTTGAATGAAAAAGTTCAAAAAAGAGATATAGCACTGATTTGAAAAGTGTGTGTGGCATGTTATAAATACAGCTCAATGATAAGTTGAATGAGTGGTTTATTTTAAAATATGCATAGTTCAATCAAATTAAAAAGAATATGACAAAAAACATTTCAACCAATTGATACTGGGTAGAATCTGATGACAAGGACATGAGCTGAGACTCACATGTATAAAACATCATGCGCCACACCTATGTTAGGAGCCATTGGGTCTCCTATAAATTCTCATAATCATTTTTGAAGGCATTATTATGCTCTTTATCTTAATTATAGAATTCTCCCCACAGAAATCTGACTTTAAAATCTAAACTCTTCATCAGTAGACTTAAGTCTCCCAGTTAGAGCAGCTGTGAGATTTTGGATAAAGCAGAGGGTATTCAAGGTACCGAGAGGAGAAAGATATGAATCTACCTCAACCAGCTTTAGCTGTGTGGAAATGACAAGTTAACTTTGCTGCTTGTTCATTTTTTCTTGTTATCAAATATCAACATATCAAATATCAACATATTTTTCATTATAGAATAAGAACAGGAGAAACATGTATCAAAGACTTCTCCAAATGAATTCCCACAGAGTTGAGGTAAAGCCTCGTTGTTGAAAGAGTGCTGTACTCTATGAATCACAAAATAACAGGGATGCTAGTGTTACGTGACAATCCTAAGACTGTTTGGAGACAGAAGAGAAAACTGTTTTATTCAGTTTTGCCAGATTCTTAGTTCTTTTCACATAAACACAGATCCAATTATAGGACTAAATTCATCCTAAGGCTAGGACAATAATTTCCAAGCAAAGCTCTCCCATAAGTATAGATGTCAGATCTAAAAAATGTGGTGGTTTTCTTTTTGTTACTGAAAATTTGTGCCATGTATTTCCCAAAATTGTTTAAGTTTCTTTATCATAAACTGCAGAAGATACATCCTAAATAATAAATAGTAAATGGTAATTTCATTTTGGATAAAGAACTATACAAATATGTGTTGATTCTTAAGGAGACATCAGACATAGTAACTTCCATTACTGCCAGCCTGAATCAGAAACACAACATGAGAACCACTATCATTAACATTTAGAGTACTCAATTTACACACTTCTCACTTTTAATTTTAAAACACACACATAAATACAAACATACATAATATAAACTACAATAAATGACACTTAAGTGAAAGGTCTATTTGTTGAAAATGTGAATATTAGACCAATTTTTAATGCAATTTCATTGAATTATTTAAATTTATTTTAATTCTAACTAGTGATCCAAGTTTAATTTCATGTGTTCATATTTTGTTTCTTTTTTTGTTTTGTTTTGTTTTGTGGTACCAGAGATTGAACTCTTGACTTTGTGCACGACAGGCAAGAGCTTATTCAACTGAGCTATCTACCAGGCCCACTCATTCTTTTTAGGATATTAGCTGCTCTCTTTGTGTTGGTTATAGTATGTAAGCCCTAGTTTTTACTTTTCCAGCCATTGACTAACAGATGTAGGCATAGCTTAATATAAGTCACTTTTCAAAGTTTTGTAAATACAACAATATACACAAAAGACAAAATTTGTGCATCCATCAACTTCAATTCTAGAGGGAGAGAACAGAGCAAGACATATGGCAAGAGGAAACAAGTGAAAGAAGATATGATGGCAAGTCATGGATGCTATGCAGTGAAATGAATGATGTGGGAAGAATGAAGATTGCTAGAAGCAGTAGAAGTCAATGTCTTAACTATGCTTGACAGCATATTTTACTACTGTAAGGAGGCTTGAGCAGAAAGATGTCTGTGAAGGAATATGCTAAGATTTTACTGAGGGCAGAGCATTCTCCCCAAAAAGTGTAGCAAGTAAAAGCATAGCTAATTTATGTTTTGACCAACTTCATAGAGGTATTGTTTAGAGTGGAACAATGGTAGAAGAAAAGCATATTTTTATGGTAGCAATAAAAATTGGGCCAGCCTCATAGCTCAATGGACTAAACTGCCTGCTTAGGCAGAGCGCAGTGGCTAGGGTTCGATCCCCAGCATGCTGTGCTGGCCCTGCCCTTGGGGTGCACTGAGATGGAGACTAGATGAGGTGGTGTACTTCTGTAAACCCAGCACTGGGGAGGCTGAAAAGCAAGAGAATCACTACAAGTCCAGTCTATGTAGTGAGACCCTGTTCACCCTGGAGACCCTGTTTTAATTACAGAAAAAAAAAGTAGCAGTAGTGAGATGCAGTACATTTAATTTAAACCATTTCAAGGATTCCATTTCTTCTTTCCAGTGAGTGGAAAGGCACTAGAATATTTTGAGGACAGGTGTGGCTACACATGAAGGTTTTGAACAGAATGACTATGGTATTTGGATTGCGAATAGATTAAGAGTCACATGAATAGGAAGAAGAATACACTGATGAGAAGCACTTTGAGAGTTCTGGGTGTTGAGAGAGACTGCAGTGGAGAATTTGACCAGTAGTTGGATACTGAATATATAAGATGATGATAAAGTCAAGAAAATTTGCTTCTGGAATGTACATGATAGATGACGTGGGACATCAGAGAATGTCAACAATGAGTAAACATCCTGGCCCTGAAAGGAGCTACAACTTACTGAGAATATTCTCAGTGATGAAGAGGTTCTGGAATACAATGAAGGTTAGAATTTGTTTTGCACAGGTTCAATTTGACATAATGTTAGAAACGTGGAGCTCTATGCTTGACAGTTATCAGCATACAAATAGTATTTAGAGCCATGAGTCTAAATGTCATTTAGCAAGTGAGAAGTGAGTATGGATAGAAAATAGTAGTTAGAAATTTGAACTCCCTGACATTTCAAAATTTAGATTTTTGAGAAGATGAGGAAGGACATATAAAGGGTATTGAGAAAATAGACAGAGAAGTAGGAGAAAAGCATAGCGGGTGTGAAATCTTGGAATGTTAAGACACATATTTCGGTGGATTGGTAGCTATGGTGGTAGAATCACATGGACATTCCCTCATGATTAATTCTGTTTTCTTAGTAAATAGAAAACAAGGAGTATCACGCAAGAAAGACAAGGGGACTCGGGAGGCTGAGGCAGGAGGATTGTTGTGAGTTCGAGACCAGCCTGAGCTACAAAGTGAGCTTAAGGCCAGCCTGAACTGCATAGTGGCACCCTGTCTCAAAAAGACAAAAAAAAAAAAAAAAAAAGAAAGACAAGGGGAGAAGAGCTGCAGACTTGTTGTATAACTGAAGAAAGAATAAAATAAATGAACTAATAATCCCAAAGAAAGGAGAGGGAATACACACACTCAGGAAATGTAGAAGGGTTTCTTGAACCCCAGGAATGACCCACTAGAAATGAATGATTGTGCTTTCAGAGTGAAAATGGTCCACCTTGTTTGGGGCTTTTGTTCATATCTTTGGGCCTGACTGGGTGCAAGAGACAGCAAGTAGAGAGAGGATGAAATGAGAAGCAGAGTTCTATCTGATAATCTTGTAAAAGGGCACAGTGAGGGAATGGCTGTCCTTTCCGTAAGAGACACCTGGGTCATCAGCTTATAAAGAGAAAAGGTGTACACGCTCCCAGGCCCACTCAGAGAACTGTTATCATGAGCTGCCCTGCTGCCGAGGTCATGGTTTCTTCCCTGCTTTCTTTCCTAGTGCCCATATTCTAAATGCTGCTGAGCGGCTCGTCCCTTGTGCTGTTCACAATTTGGGGGCTTTAGTCCTCACCGCCTGGCCCGAGGCTGCACTCATTCACCAGGGATGCACACACATGGGTCAGAGACCCATTGTGTTCTTGGCCAAGAATCAAAAGAGAAAGAAAGAACCAGTGTTTCACAGTCTCTTTGTTTCACAGTCCCTTCGAGGGGATGCCACCAATGACCTAGGAACTCTCTCTAATGCCCATCTCTCCATGAAAGATGGAGAGGCTTCTCATATTCCATAACAACACTGAATAGTTTACAATGCTCTGTTGGATGCCTTGGTTTGAAGAAGAAAAAATTATAAAGGAGGACAGGAAAAGATGAAAAACATATTCAGATTATTTGTCTACACTAAAAGAAGTATACGGATAAGTTATTAAAATTAATAAGAATATCTAGAAAGCCATTATATATATATACATATATTTGCTTTATGAATTATGTATGCCAATATCAGAAAACAATTTGAAATTATATATATTCATATACAAGTACATGTGTAGTTACTGAAAGAGAGCATTTTCAACAATAACAAAAATATGAGTTGCCCACCATGTAGCTAATACAGGACTGTACAAGAGTTCCATAAAAGAAACCATAACTTTATGAAGGCTCCTTGATTTCTAACTGAAATCTGTGTCCCATCAAACCACTGGGCCTTATTCCTGAACAGTTCTTCCATGTTGTTGCTTGTTGTTCTAACTGCAAATGCACCACGGATCATATTCCACTTAGTTTCATTGCTTCAGGATTTTAGCCTCATGTTTGTTGTCATACTCCTCAACAATGATCTCATCCCAATTCTCGGGCTTTGCATGTGGATAATCTTAAAATATCCTGGCCTCTCTCAACCTGTTTTCCTTCATCTTCAGTATTATATTTAAGTCCACTTTTCTTCACCCACACACTCTCTTGTCCACTCATAGAACTTTTATTGTTAACTATGCTGCCTCCGAGGTCATGCTTTCTTCCCAGCTTCATTTGCGAGCATCCATATTCTAAATTATACTGAGCTCCTCATCCATTATCATGCTGCTTTCTACACTATCATTCTATAGAGTAATATTGCGGCCTCTCATCTACTGATACATTTTCTTACTCCTTGCTATGAATTGGAGCTCAGAGGTGCCTTAAGAGTCAGTGTTGAAATCTTGTCCCTACTGTGTAGCTTTGGGAAATGGGAGATAGTTCTCACCATGATTGTACAACATTTAAATTAATAGTATACAGTAATTAGCTGAATCCCCATCTCTATGTATACAGTGTGTATGTGGTACCTTCTCTGTTTGGAACATGAAATAATTATTGTAAAAACATGAACACCACTATTTCTTCGATTTTTCTTTCACAAAACAGAGATAAATTGATTTCCAAGAAAGATTCTGATCCCAAATAATGCTTATCTATTTTCCTATATTAATACTATGTTAAATACACAAAATTATCTAATTGCTTATTGTGTTTTGCTTATTTATCATTCCATGTAAATGGACTATTTAATCATACTATTTAAAATTCATTTTTCCAGATCTTTCGAATTTTTGTTTTTAAATATATTTATTTATTTATTTATTTGGTACAGGGTCTCAGTAAGCAGCTTGGACTTGTAGTAATCTTCCTGTCTTAGCCTCCCCAGTACTGGGATTACAGATGTGCACCACCAAACCAGGATGCCGTACTGCAACGGTGGTTGTACATTCTTGAGAATGAAAAATTATATTTAAGAATATTAGATAAGATTGTAGGGCCAGCGAGATAGCTTGGCTGTCAAAGCACCTTCCTGACAAGCCCAAGGACCTGGGTTCGATCCCTGGTATTACATGCCATACTGGCCCTGAAACTGGGTGTGGTGCCTCATGCTTGCAATCACAGCACTAGCAAGGCTGACGGGAGGAACATTACGAGTCTGAACAGCACAGTGAGACCCTGTACCAAATAAATTAAAAGAAATATTTAAAAAATTAAGTAAGATTTTATATGTAACATGAATATGGAAAGAACCAGACTAGTGAATCAGTACAAGATTCCTAAATTTCATGTCACTTTAATTGAATACCATAATAGCACAATTAAAGATTTCAAAGAATCAACCCTATAGTTATTCTTAATTTGGTTATATATTTCAAAATTTTTTCTTCATTCACTGTCTTTAATTTTGCTTGTATGCAAAAAGCCAATGATCTTTGAGAGAACATTGACTCTTTCCTATTACAAAATTTAAACATTTAGTTCACTGAAGATTTTTATATGCAGAATTAAAATGAAACAAAATTTGCTCTACAACCAAAACACAGGGATATGCATTTAGTATATATATATATATATATATATATATATATATATATATATATATATATATATATATACACTATATGTCTATACATGCAAACTATCTCTATACATGTTTTACACAGGAAACTTGAACAGTACTTTATGTCTGTATATGTCCATATGCATACAAATACATCTATATTTTTTCTAGCAAATACAGACTTTTATGAAACTACTGCAATTTGCTCAAAGGAATCCTCATGCTTTATGTGGGGCTTTGACTTGGCCAAGCTGGAAAGGTCCTTTAACATGATATTATGTATCATTATGATAGAGTAGTGGCCCAATTCTAAGGAAAATATATTCTCAGATAATTTCTTAACAGAAGTGTTTATCTTGGTTTCATTCTGAAAATGATCTCAATCAGAATTGTTACCACAACTGTATGAGATCACTGAGGTTTGATTTGTCTTGCATAGTTCTTTTTCTGGCTGTATTTTCATGAATGATGAAATTTTTAAATCTGCCATTTTCATTCATCTATATACTTCATAAATTGTCACTTGTTATAATACACATAAAATTATGTAGCCAATGAGATAAACAGAGTACCAAGATTTCAAGTGTAACTGATGAGTAGACTATAACCATAAGCATGTGAAAAATTTGAATATACAAATAACATCACAATACAACAGAATAATATGTAGTTTTATTTTTTAAAGACCAAAATATAATACTGACAACTCTAAGAATTTGTGTGTGTATTTGGATTTGTTGGTGCCTGTGGGTGTGCTGTGAATTTGTAATCACCATAAAAAATAAAGTGGGGGCAGTAAATCTGCATTTTAAGAAGAACTAACAAATTAAATGAGGATAAAATATGATTTATCAGTATCATATGATGTATTGATTGGTATCTTAGGAAAAACAAGGCTTCGAAAGTTTAGTCTTCAGCATTCAAATCAGATATAAAACTGAAGTGTTACTAAAATAACTTGTTTTTCAAATGTTCTTGTCTAAGATTGTACAAAAATAACTGAAATACCATTTGGGAAAAAAAATCTACAAATTGATGGTGTAAAGTTAATGAAAAAAACCTCCTGAGATAAGCCAAACCATCATGCTAGAGGGATTGCTACACATGACAAAAGACATGTGCAGGCACCTTTATTTCTCCTAATGAGAGAAAACACAACCAAAAAAATATCATAGGGATTTTTGATTTGTTCTTGAGGAAAGTACACAGATTGAAAATAAAACAAATTTTGTCTCCTTCATTGTGTTCCCTTAGTGGTGAAATCAAACCATTGGATTTAATAATGAAACACTTTCAAAATTTATGAGTCTTAGTAGCAATCAGTTGTAAGATGTCAATATATGCATATATATATATATATATATATATATATTCATACATACATACACACATACATACTGCAAGACAGATTGTAGATAGAATACACAGAAGTAGTGAAATCCTAGGGACAATGACAATAGACTTCCAATAGAATATTAGCTATGCATTGAAAAAGTTCTTTGATTTTTTTATTTTTCAATCAGATTCATGATGAGTGGACCATGTTAGCCTTATATTAATACTATAATTATGACTTTTACTAGAAATAATATTTTTAAAAAATTAAAAATTTGATGATTCCAAATTTTCAGTTTTGAGCAATAGTTAACATCAATAAGACAACCTGTAGAGTCCACTATTGCTCCAGGTACTACATCAAAGAAAAGTAGACAAGTTTCATGGAAACTTGTGATCTTATGGAGCTTTAAAAAAACCTCTGCTCTAGTGAAAAAGTCATAATATACCTAAATATCATGGAAAGAATATAAAACACATGAGTACTATTTTTAAAATTCTAGCAGATGTTTTCAAACTAATACATATATTTTTATTCATTTCTTTTTTAAAAACAAAGATTATTTATTTATTTATTTGGTGTAAGGCCTCACTACACAGCTCAGAGTCACAGTGATCCTCCTGTCCCAGACTCTCTAGCACTGGGATTACAGGCATGTGCCACTATGCCTGGTTTAGGTGGCTGGCATGGCATGCAGTACCGGGGATCGAACCCTGGTCCCTTCATTTGCCAGGCAGGCACTTAGCCAATCTATCTTCCCTACCCATAATACATATATTTTTAAATGCCTCCAGTAATCCCTGATAGAAGTATTTCCTTCTTTCAATAATAAATGACTTAGATGAGCAGAGACATGACATTTATTCTAACAGTGCTCAAGATCGATGCTCAGTGTCTTCTTGGAAGCTTGTCCTTTGATATGTCATTAAGGAGCCTGAGTATTTTCACTGCAGTCATCTTGGACAATTTCTTTTATCATAATTTTTCTCTGATAAGAAAAGCATTTTACTTGTTGGTTTATAATATGTTTAGATTACATTTATTTGAACTTTTCCATAGTTCCATAAAGCTGTTACTTTTCCTTCTGACTTTAGAGAGCCCTGAGGTTATGCTCAAGCTCCCGTCCATTTTCTTGCTGATTCACAGTTCTTGAAATCACTGCACAGATATCCACAAATTCTTCCTAGCATCTCTGTCACCAGAATCCAGTAAAGGTGACTCCTGTGTTGTACATTAGCATGTCATGATAACTTAGAAGCATCAAATACCACATTTGATTCTAAAATTAATGATCATGATAATAATAGCAATAAGAATACTAAATACAATTTATGTACACTGAGAACTCCTAATGTATTTCAGAATTCTAATCTTGGTTATAAGATATAGTCATTGTTGCCTATTTTGGGTTAAATAATTGCAAGGTCACACATAGTAAGTAGTGGAGTTAGGAGATGAACTTTTTACATCTTATAAATATGATTCTCTTCTACCATGAAATACTTATTATAATTGGAAACCAAATCTTCAAATCTATTTGTATTTATATCATACTTTGCTTCATGAAATACTGAAAGCTGAAATTAAAATGACAAATATCATGCATACTTTTATCTCACTATAGACTTCATGTTAGATGTGGCTTATGAATAAGGACTATTGTTAATCTTTGGTATATTTTCTCAACTTCTGCAAGTTCCATCTTTCTCCTGTCATTACATGTGATGGTTACAGAAGTCAGTAAGTGTATGCATGTGTGTGTGTGTGTGTGTGTGAGAGAGAGAGAGAGAGAGAGAGAGAGAGAGAGAGAGAGAGAGAGAATGGGTGGGTAGGTGAAAGTGACATAAAAATGTTAATTCTGATTTAAATGTTAAATGGTGAGTCTTTGCTTTTCAGTTGAAAGAGTCAGGTGGTCTGTGTTGGGATTAGGAAGAATATGGGAAAACTGATTCTCAATAGGTAATTTCAGAGCATGTGAGTTAAATTACACAACCTCCAAATGGAAGGGTGTATACTTTTCTACATCTGATGATTTAAAGTCACATAAACAGAATTAAAAGCTTTTCTGATGAAGGACTCATGATTTCTAATATTATAGAATAAATTATATCAAATAAATATGTATAAATATATTTATATATAAATATATATAGTAAAATGTTTTAACATTGAAGTACCTATTTTATAAAGCCAATAATTGTATATGAGTATAGCATAATGTTTCATATTGACTCTATTTATGTGATATTTGTTTATTATACTGGCTCTTAAATCACTGAACAGCTTTACATTTTTACCACATTCATAGAAACACAGAGTTATTACTTTTGCTTTAATTACCACTGAATTTCTTCCTTTTATCATGTGTCATTTAATATGGCAACTTTTAAGGTATTAATCATGATTCTCTTGTGTCCCAAAGTCTAAGCATAAAGACAGAAAACCAACATTATATAAAAAAGAGTGAAGGTACACTTTACATACAACTTATCTGAAGCTGCACTTGTTCTCTTAACTCCATTGCTTTGTATGCAGATTCTTTGTATCTATAGTTTAATACTATTTTGGACACCACTATAGTTTGGTTAGCTAAGTGTTCTAAAGATCCATGTATTGAAGGTGTGGCCTCCACCTTGGCATTAACAAGAGGTGATAGCTCTTGTAGTAGGTGTAGTCTGGAGAAAGTTTGGTCATGGGTGTGTCCTTGGAAGGAATACTGTCACAGTGACAATATTTGGTCCCTTTGCACCCTAGTGGTCAGGGAGCAAGTTGTTTTTTTTTTGGCACTCCTGTCCACTGTGATACTTGACCTTGCCAAATGCCCAAATGCACTGACCCAACAGACTATGGAGGGAATGCCCAGAAACTGCAAGACAAAACAAGCTGTTTTCCTTATACATTCATTGTATTTCAGATATTCTGTCATAGCAACTGGCAGCTGACTAAAATAGTCACAATACATCCAAAATATTTTAATTATAAAGGCATAAAAGTAATAAATGAGGAAATACATGACCCCTTTATTTAAATTTTGCTTCCTCTACTAGGTAGCTCTCCATCTCTATGACTAAAACCTGAGAAAGTCAACTGAAAGGTGGAAAAATGTGTTTTGGTTTGTGGTTTCAAAGGTGTCAGCTCATGGTCACTGGGCACTCAAACCTACTCACAGCATGGTGACTATGAAGGAGATAGAATGAGAAAAGAGGTCAGGATGGACAAAGTGGGGGAAAGGAAGGGTGTGAAAGAGAAAGTCTTCTGTTTTCTACCTTAAGGACACACTTCCAGTGAGCTTTGTTCTGCCAGGTTCTACTTTTCAAAGGTTCTACAAGCTACCAGTCATGGTATGAACCAGAGTTCAAAACTTTAAACACATAAGCCTTTTGAGCACACTCAATGGAGACACTTTGCTCTCTTCATTATTTATCACTCCACCTTGAGATGTTCTTGTTGCTCCTCCGCAGTGATGGAGGTGAAATGGGACCGAGAGGGCTATCTTCTGTCAAGATTGCTTACTATGATAATGAGTACTGTAGTTGTGATTGCACTGAACCATCACTAGAGTCTTCTACCCTAATCAAGTATTTGTGAATCAAAGAACATGATTCTATTCTGTTATGAGTATGATAGGATCTTCACACATGATATGCTAGCTCTGTGTGAGTGTGCGTTTCTACATGTATGTGTGATTTGGTTGACAAGATTCATTTTATAACCTAACAGGTAAAAATGTAACACTAGTGATTATCAAGAATTTATAGGATCTTATCTTTAGCTTTTCTTGACTTAAATTTTGCCAATGTTAGTTGAACACATAGTACGTATCAGAGAGTTCATCTGGTACATGTAGAAGGAAAAGAAATCAACTTTCAGGAAACATGTGAGCAGTGCTTGACACACAGATACAAGGGGTTAAAATACTAAATTCCTACAGGTATCTGAAAGGGTAGAGAATTTAGATTTCACAACTCTCAGATTCCTCCTTTAGAGGTTTCTCATGTACTTGCAATATGCAAAAGATGAAGGTCATGGGTCTGGTGTGTATTCCAAGAAGAAGGTTTCTTGGTGGCCAAGTGAGGTTGGACTAAGTAATCTCTGTGTGTAATGGAAGTAAGAGATCATTGCTCAGTCAACTCACATCAAACATAAGGATTTTAAAAGTCTATTGCCATCCAGAAGGTTCCAACAGCAGCTGGTAATTCTACTGTTGCTAAATGACAAATTTTTCAATCTTTCTCTCTGTCTCTCTCTCTCTTGACTCTTTCTGTCTCTCTCTCTGTCTCTGTCTCTTTCTGTCTATGCCTGTCGCTGTCTCTCTCTGTCTGTCCCTCTCCTTCGCATACACAGACACAATATAGAGAGAAAGGTAAAAACATTGTACTGAGACTACTATGTTCATTACCCAAGAATTAGGGGAAAATATCCTCAAATACAATTTAGGGACTCTATTCCAATAAACAAATGTAAAGGAGACAATGTAAGTTTACTATGGAAATTTTAGTAAAAGGCAAGTCTATGCCAGGAGGGATGTACATATCAGACAAATGTACACCTGTGTGCCTCTGAGGGAGTGATAATTGTGACGTTTATAAATTGGGAGAAAGGGGTACAAATGGATATATACTTTTAGCATGATAAGTAAGATGAAGAGTTATACAGGGCATAATGAAATCAACCAACACGATCATCTATCAGGATTTCATAGTCTGTCTTGCATGTAACTAAAGAAAATATTTTGTGTTGTTTGAAAATAATATTCAGCACAGAGGCAAGGCTCTCCCATGTGGACTGCCAGGTTCCCCTTGAGAAGCGTGTCCATGCAGACTTCCCATCCCTGCAGTGTCAGGCCCACTGCTGCATCATGCTGACATGTGCACTGCTTGACATCGGTCTCCTACACTCCTGTTAATGTGCTGTTCTCACTTCCCTCTTCCCCGTAATTTCTCACTGTGCCAGCGACTTCTCCCTTATTACTGCCAATCTCTTCCTACAACAGTCTAAGAAGAATGGGAGAAATTGTATAACCAGTTTTATTAAATCAGCAATTTTAGTAGGGTTCAGATTTTCCAGGAGGCTTTGGCTAAAGCAATTTCAGGAACTCCTATAGAGTTCAATCATGGAGGTAACACCTTCCCACTCTACCGAAGAGTCTTGCTTTATTGTTAAATTTTCCCGTGTTGGAAGAACTGACATTGCTGGACATGCGGTGGCTAAGATGACAAGGCAATATTGAAAGGCAAGAGTAAAAGTCATGGAAACATGCATGCTAAGATCTGGGTGGGCAAGTGATGCAGTCAGTCTCTCTGAACCTTAATTTTCTCATCTAGGACAGTTTAGTATAAGAAGGAACCAATTAAAATAAATATGAAATTGTACAGCATGTATGAAAAGTGTACTTCCAGTATTGGTGTGTATTCCAATTCTTGTTCAGGTATAAGCATTTTTGTTCCAGACTCATTTCAACTCCAAAACTGAGTAGTAGGGCCGGCCAAATAGCTCAGCAGATTAAAGTACCTGCCAGCAAGTGAAGGGGCCAGAGGTTTGGTTCCTGGGCCTGCCTTGCTGGCCCCACCCCTGGGGCACGTTGAGACAGAGATTGAGAATTGAGACTGGGCATGCGCCTGTAATCCCAGCTCTTGTGAGACTGTAAATAGGTAGATCACTATGAGTCCGATCTAGTAGTAAGATCCTGAACATACTGTAGACCCCTCCCTAAAATACAAAAAATAAAAAAAATAAGTAGTGACTACATAAAAAGTACTCAGTAAAGATCCTAAGACAGTAAGGAGAGGTAATGTATCTTTACAATATTCCTACAACTATTTGATTTTTAAAATAATGTATTATTATTATATTCCATCTACTAGTAGTTGACGTCTCATTGTTATTGTGGAGAGAGGAAATACACAAAATCTAAAATCTAAGTAAATGCATGTTTATTTCTAACTTAACTGTTATACCACATAGTATTATAAGAAAAAATTCACATTTATATATGGTGATTCTGCTGTTGCTTAACAATTAAGCTTAAATCTGCAAGTCAAATATAAAACTAGGTATCTTCCATCAGAAATTGCAGAACCCAAAGAATAACGTGGCACTTAGGTTGTGCTGAGAGGGGTGACAGGGTCACATATGTTATGGTTTGTATCTAGGTGTCCCCTCAAAGCCTCATGCAATCATGAGGCAGCTTCTAGAGTTTGAGATCCATTCCTGTTGGTGTGGACGCTGCATCTGCCCAGGGGCAGGTAATTAGCATTGCAAGTAGGGGAAGTAGGGGAGAGAAGTTAGCTGCTTGAGCTGCTACTATTCCTTTTATGTTCTTGCTCTTTGCTACTGCCAAGAAAAGAGTGCCCTCTGCCACATGCCACTCTGCCTTGCAGCCAGCTGAATATGGGCTGAACCCTCCACTAAGTGTGAGCTAAATAAATCTTTCCTTCCTTCATTTTGGGTGTCATGTATTTGTCCTAGTAGTGATACAAGAGTAACTGGGACATCAAGTAAATGTATTCCACTCTCCACTGGCACTTTACTTCAGAAGAACAGTCCAGGCATGCAGTTAATAAATCTGCAGCTATCAATTTGTCTCACCCTGAAACATTATTCAATTGAGATTCCTGCAAGAAAGCTGTACTTTATAAATCAGCTTTCACATGATCAATACTCGAGGCTTAGAACCTGTTAGGTGCTTCCAGTAAACAATTCAAACAGTGCCTAGGAACTTTGACCTAAGAGTCCCTCTCTGAACATTTGGCAAACTAGATCTTGGAAAGAACATTTAAAATCCTACAATGTCTAAATCCTCATTAGCTTGTTTCTGGTATTCAAGCAATAAAACTCTATTCAATTTGCTTTAATAAAAACATAGATGAATACAACAAATAAAAAGAAAACGGCTTGATAAAAGCAGTTACAGGGCACTCCATTCATAGTGTGCCCCTTTATAATTCTCAGTTGTGCTGTATCATATATATTCATTCAATTATAATTTTAAGAGACTCACTTTATTTCAAATGACTAATTTTTCACAATGTTATAATTAACACAGAAATTCAGTACCTTGTTCTCTGATAAATGTTATTGTATGTGAATTTAATCACAAAATTTTAATGGATTATAAGGATCTAATAAAATTAATCCCCCTAATCTTTCTACCACATACTTTGCTTCAAATATTAATTTTATTACTTTAATATAAATTACTCAAGTAGCACTAGCACTTTATTGTTTATTATACATTAAAGAATGTGGAATACCTTCCAGGGACATACGCATTTCTAATTAAACTCAATATACCAAATATAAACTGCTGGGCATAAGAACAGAATAACTTTTAAACGGCCTTAAAGTAAAGGGATTACATTTTGCTGCTAGGTATTTTGTGTGTTAACTGATCTTCACAGTAACCTGGTTTAGCAGAAATTGTAGTTCTCTTCTGCTTTATGAGAAAGTAGGAGCTAAACTGACTAAATGATTTGCTTGAGATTTCAAGACAGAATTTATGGCCAAATCTCTCTACAAACTCTTTTTCAAAGTTCTCATTCCCTCCATTCCAAGAAACCTACACGATTCAATTTCAGTGCCTATAAACAAGAAAAGGAGCCCCGGCTCAAATTTCCACAAGGTAAAAGGGAAATATCTAAACACTTGAAAATTTGTGTTATTGCAGGATGCTATTTTTGCTTTGATTTTTCTTCCATTTGATTTTTCAGAAGTGGCTGAAATCCTTTAATTCTTGGGCATTCAAAATGTGTTTAGTGCTTTTTACTTTCTCTGTAAGTGTGTTGAACTGAGAGAAAAGAGCAAGCTGACATGTATAGAGGAATTATCTATAATTTTCTGAACCTCACATGCTCAGGCTGTTAAGTGGCATACTACTGTATGAGTCGGAAGAAAGAGTGAGCTGAAACCATTTTACCACATCCATGGTGCAGCACACGCACCTTCCGCTCTTTTCACTTAGGGTGGGATGATTCCTCTTCACTGCTCTTTGCCAGCTCACTAAGCACAATCAGTGCTCTACACTGTAGCAGCTTTTAAATGTCCTGATACGGAATAATAACATTCCTTTATTTTTTTTTCTCTGTGTGTTTCAAAGTACTTATTTATAATGATTGTATTATAAAATCAAGTTTGGTGATAATTTTCAACTGTTTATGTTAATGGTAGATAAAAATAATATTAACCTCTTTCCTTTTCAATACATTCAGTGCAATTTTAGTTTTTTTTTTTATTAAGACATGTTTACAGTGCATAACATTTAGATTCCTTGTGTGGAATTGGTACTTGTAACTAATACCTCTTAATTTGTTTTTCATCATCTTTCTTTTCCTCTTTCCTCTTCCTCTGCATCACTCTGTATTTGAAAAATTCCTCTTGATCACTCTGTATTTGAAAAATCTTACTTTATCATCTCTTATTTTGCTTTCTGTTTATGATCTGGGTTTTTTTTTTCTAATCACTAACTTATGTCAGAATATAAAGAAAGCATGATGGGTGACACGCCTAGCTGTGTCTCAAGCGATAAGTATCCTTGGAGTAACAAACCTAGTTCATCCTTTACTTGAACCATGTTATCTGGAGTCTCTCACTGTCCTGACCTCCCTGAATTCTGATAGAGTGGTGCCTTACATGCCTTTTAGGACTTTTTTAAGGTCAATCTCCGTATCTAATGCAAATACTAGGATTAGATTTAAGACAGGATGAAATGAAACATATAGAAGGGATGAACCTCAAGTAGTTTGACCACATTGGAAAGTTAAAATGTTTTCATTCTCCAGGGAACTCTAGGATGCTACGCACAGGAGCCTGTGGACTGGCTGTCTTGGTGTACATGTGATTTGTTAATGACTACAAAATTCATTGGCTGTGGAGGACAGATCACTTGATCCAAAGTACAAGAAAATCTAATGTACACAAGAGTTAATGGTGAACTTTGTCAGAGAATTTGTTTATTGAAGTAGAAACTAAATAGAGTCTCCATTAGTCATCTTTTCATTGCCAGTAAACTACATTCCATCCATAACTTAAAGTTGCATTTTGGTTTGGCTCATGGTTAGAAAGGTTTCAGTTCATTATTGGCTGCTTTAGGGCAGAAACAGGATGACTGAAGGCACAACAGAGGACACCCACTCAACATGTGTCAGCCAAGAGACAGAGGAGCAGGGAGCCGCAGGGGAGAGGATTGCGCCCTGCTGTGTCATGGCAGGGACCCAGCTCCTCAGGCACACTCAGCACATTCATGGCTGGATTAATCTGCACTTCCAGGCCAGCCAAATAGCTCAGTGGATTAAAGTGCCTGCTTAAGCAGATGCAAGGCCTGTGGGTTCAATCCCCGCCTGATGTACTGGTCCCACCCGTGGGGGTGCTCTGAGGTGGCAAATGAGGATTGAGACTGGGTGTGGTTGCGCACCCCTATAATCCCAGCTTGTGGGAGGCTGAACACAGGTGGATGGCTATGAGTCCAATCTCTGTAGCGAGACCCTGTACACCCTATACTAAAATATAAAAAAAAAAAAAATCTGTACTTCTGTAAATCTGTATTAATTACCTTCCCAGAGGCCCACCTCTGGACATAGAAGACTTTTGGGGAACACTGTAGACTTCAGCCATAATGGAATCAAGATGAAAAATAATTAGGTCAAATGAACAAACTTCTATGCATAGCAACTAGGCATCTGATGATTATCACCCAGATACACTGAGCAATGCTCAGGACACTCGTTCACCACTGCACATTTTGGATGTATATTCGCATTGGCATGTGAATGTCAATCTTGGGTTTCATGCTGCATGATTTCTGATTTCATAAAATGTAATGACTCTCCAGCCACAAAAGGGTATTAGAAAGATTCCAAAACTATAAAACATCGTATCTTATGTGCGATGAGAGAGAAAGAAAATGAATAAGCTAAACTAAATTGTTCATACCTTTTTCTGAACCAAGGTTTTGTTTCTAATGATATTTTTGAAATGAACAAAGAAGTCTTGTGTCCTGTTGTTCAAGATTTATTTTTTGAGAGTGTTTGTGGTATTAGTGTATATATTTGTCAACAAGAAGACAGAGATAATGGGTAGAATGTCAACAGAGTTATAAAGCGATTAGAAGGTGTCAGGATTACATATTACCTAATAAAAACAAGTTTACAAGCACAAAACATAACATCAAGTGTGAGGTGCCTGTCTATGGTCTCAACACTGTAGGGGACCGAAGCAGGAGGACCATAGCTGTAGCACAGGCTCCATAATGTAGTGACTCAGCGAGATCCTGTCTCTAAAAGTAAAAGGGATGAGAATGCTCCAGTGTGATGGCTGCAGGTTCAAACCACAGTACCAAAATAAAAAATGAAAAAAAGAAAGAAACAAGAATTACTGCTAGACTTTAAGGAGAAGGTAAGATTATGATCTTACTGCCTGCCTACCAACCATGCACAGCACAGCTCAAAGGGAGTCAGACTTCTACATTTAGCACGTAGTGAGGGAGGCTGGAAGCCAGCATTTCTGTCACTCTACTCTTTACCAGGCGCTCACAGCTCCTAATAAATGTGTTGTTCCAGATCCCATTTCAGGGCCAGGATAACAATTAGTGTGTATTGAGCAACTAAATAGCTAAATTAAAAATGGCATTGTAATAGGAGAGAGAGAGAGAGAGAGAGAGAGAGAGAGAGAGAGAGAGAGAGAGAGAGAAGAGAAAGAGAGAGAGCATGTGTTTCAAATCTGCCTGATTCATATCCTACTTTAAGATAATTAGGTAATGATTTAAAGGCCTTCTTTTCAAAATGGTGCTGAGACAAGAACCAGGCTGACGTGACGGTTAACATGGAGAGCTCAGGAGTTTGAGCTTTATGTTTCTTGGCGTATGACTTGGAAACTGTTACTCAAGATCCATGCCTTCATATCCACATCTACAAGAGGAGATAAGAATGGCACCTACCAGAATAGGATAATGTAAAGATAAAATTAAACATGTAGTTTTGTTTCTACCACAGCCACTCACAAGATGACAAGCTCAGTGCACGTTTGCCAGTATTACTGAGGTTATCACCTTCGCCGCCATCATCCCGTCACGTGTACATCGAGGTTAACTGCTAGTGGAGAATTTACAGATCTTTTTAATCAGACAGAATGTTAGAAACCAACAACTCCTCTTTCTTTCTTTTGTGAAGTAAGCTGACTGAATTAGATGCTGTACAAGATCATTATACAATTATGAAATCCTATATTCTTCTCAGTACAATTTTCATGTGAAATCCCTCAACTAAAATATTGGAGCATTTTACTGTTGAACTAATAAGTGATATCTAGCAAAAACATTTTACCCAAAGATATGGGCATAATGAAGATGTGAATGAAAAATTTAAAAACTATCATGTATGATACGTCATTTAAGTTTTGAATGAATTAACTGAAATTTTATGATACTGGGCTTGCACACTATAGTTTAATATACCTCCCCCAAAATAGACAACTGGTTAGTGCTTTTACAACTTTCTATGTTCTCTAAGCCACTTACTGTTCCAGGGCTATTGCTATACCAGCAGTAATAGCATCACCTTGGAATCTGAAAGAAAAACAAATTTTAAACCCTTATTCCAGACTTCCTGCATCAGAAACTGCTGGTGAAATCCTGTAATTCATGCTCTCACAGACCTGCTCCAGATGCTGAGGATGCTAGAGACTGAGAATCAGCCCTGAGGATAAAGATGGGAGAAGTGAGTTCTGCCTCTGGTAAGCATTTACTGAGGCAGCTGAAACAGAAATTTGTTCTAGCCTTAGAAGATATAGAAGAGAGAGGTCTGGTAGAAATAATTCAAAGTGAAGTGACTAATCAATGAGCTGATAAAGAGGCTAGAAAGTCATTCTTAGTTATTCCTTTAAGCAGGTAAAAGGAGAAGTTCAATCAGATCTCTAGAGGATACCAATATAATCATATTGGAGATAGAGTAATCTGAAAAAGAATAATGTTCCAGCATTTTACCTAATGTACAGCCACAGATTCTATGTACTGCACGTACCTTATATGGAAGGGATAAGAAGGTTATTGGTCTCTTTATTTCGATAATAAAAATAAATTAGAACACTAGGAACTCGATATCCTTATTTATAATGGTATACATGAAAAACAAAAAAAAATTAATTATCTGTGCCTCTTTATTTACCTGACAAATGTAAATCATTTCCTTAAATGTTGTATTAAGAAAATTATGTGATACACTAAAAACCACAAATATTTAAACCATGTTTAATGTCAAGAAGAAAACATAAGCCACAGAATTACAGAAAGACAAATGATGTGATTTCCCTCTCTGTCTGTCCTGCCACCCACACTCAGGCCAGTCCCTTGTTGTACATCTGCCATTCCTGATTAACCCACATATAAGTATCAATAAATAAGTAAATGAACTCAATCTGGGCCCACAATCAATTTCTCAGGGTCCGTCTCCTCTAATGGGGTTACATTTCCCGAGAAACACAGCAGAAAATGCTTTTGTTTCCTTCCAAGTCCTTCTCTACTCTTCCACTTTCTACCCTGTAATATTTGTTAAGTTCAGTTAATTTAATTACATAATTTTCAGATGTCTTTCTTCTTTTTTTCATGACTACCCTTACTGATATTCATATCTTTTCCCCAGTCTTCATAACTAGGTACTTAAGACCCAAAATAGAAATGATATTTCCTAAGTTTAATGTTCTGGCTAATGACTGGCTTCTCAAGCATCTAAACATTTTCCTCTGTCCAGTACACTTGAAATGTACATAATCTCACCTGAAATTTCAGAACCTTCGCGAGATTGTGAGTGGAAGAGACCACTAAACAGGCCATTGCTTCCAGAATAAAATAATATTTGACAAATTTGTAAAAGAAGCATACATCTTTAATATACAGTTGTACTTTTAGCCTCTTTGTAAGCCTCTAATAATCAGATTTATGTAATTTTTATACTATATTATGTTTCAGGACTTCATTCTATGTGTGACATTCCTTAGCGAAGTATCTTTTCAGTTTTAATACATGGCTTCAGTGACCAACAAAATTAATGGCAATGTGCTCTAGAGGTTTTGAGGTTGGATACTTTTGAATCTGAAAGTTAAGTGAACTATGTACAAAATGCTCTCAATGGTCATATGAATCATCAAAGAAATTACACCTTGTATTTTCAATAAATGCCAAAAGATCCAAAGAAGCTATGCCTTATGAGACATAAACACTTCAATTTTGCGGAGGTTGGTGATGTAGCTCCCCAGCACAGTGGTGGCCCAGCATGTGCAAGGCCCTGAATTTGATCACTAGCATGGCATGGCAAAAAAAAAAAAAAGAAAAAGAAAGTTGAGACCTATCTGCTACCTACAGCACATTAATTCATGGAAAATGTCTTTCCAAAAGTTATTGGCCCGGTTTAAGACATATATTACCTGTAAAAACCAGAGCTACACAGCCAAGCTCTAATGGACTCTGACTGTCCTAGCGGGGGGACATCTTCGGTACCCTACGCCACATGTGCTTCACGAGGCTAACCTCTCATTTCCTCATGCATACAGTGCATCAAGAACTCTGAGGTATACTGCAATATTTTTCAAAAGTACAATGCTCCAACAAAAAGATACAATTTTTGTCTATTCTTAGTGCTTTCACCAAAGAGGAATTCTAGAATGTTCAAGTCAGTAAGGAATTCTTGGCAAGCAGAATGATACAAGAGAAACCTTCCAGAAACGCATGGTCTGGGATACTTCAAACCCTTGGCAGATTGCAAACTTTACTGTGTTTTATTAATAATCAGCAGGCAGATCAAGTGCCTCTAAGTAACAATACCTACTCATGAGATCAAGGCTTACCTCAGAATCTGAACACCTTCCAACCCTCCTATAATAACAGCTATCTTCTCCAGACACCAAATTGATATTTTGTAAACACAAATGTCATCGTCTAAAGAAACACTGAAATACACAGCCAACATTTTCTAGAAAACAGAGCAAAGAAAATTCTATAGCTGTCCTGTAATCTACAATGATCAATACCAGCCTCAACCTGTCTTCTGGTGGATTATATAGACATAAAACAAGAGGGTATGCAATATAATACAATGTTATCATAAGCTGCAAATGCTTTAGAGCTATTAGTGTGGAATAATTTCAAAAATCATAAGGTGATTGTGGTGCCACCTTAGCATACACAGATAGATCATTCTCTTAATTTCCACCAATGTGCCTTGTAATTCCTAGGTGATGAAACTCTGGCACATAACATAAAACATGTCTTTACATATTATTGTTATTACTTGTCTGCCTCAATCTAAATTTGTCCTCAGTGTAAATTTTCAATAATTGATGGTATGAGCAGAGTTTTTAATCAGTGAAGTTTTAGAATTAACTCACAAACAACTACAGTATATGAAACAGGCAACAAAATGTGGACAAAGCAATAAGCATTAAGTATTGTTGTCAGCAGTGCTGGTGTCAGCGCTGTTTTATGAAAGTCTGGTTCAGATGAGCGGAAGGGATGAATCTGAATGAGACGTAAGGATGGAGCATGGAACACAGGGTCCTGGGAAGATAGAAGGACATACAGCCATGAAGTATTCTTGCTAATAATGGCAAAGAGTCCAATCAAAGTCCTCTAGGAAAGCAAGGATAAGCGTTGCCATAGAAGAGCTTGTTTTAAAAGAATGTCACACCACTAATTAGTCTATCCTTCGAAGAAATAGAGATTTTTGGAATAGCGAACAGAGCAGAAATGACTAGAGGCCTAAGAAGACACATTTCATAAGATTTTACTTTTAAAATACAGACTGTGAGCCACTGCAATATCTGCAAGGTTTCTGCAATTAGTCTCTCAGGCCTGATATAGGGAAGTGAGGAGCAGTGTGAAAGGAAACAGAATCAAATAATTCAGACACAGGGCAGTGGCAAAAGATACACAGACAAAAACATAGCACTTATTTATGACTAAGATTTCTTCACTTCTTTAGTGGCCAAATATAGAGATCAGAGAAAAAATAACACAATGTGTTTATAATTTTGGTTTATTTTCTCATGATAACAGTAAAATGGAGCTACATTTTTTGATATTTGTAAATACTATACAGGTTTGGAGCCAGAGTTCAGCTGTTATTCAAAAATTGCTTTGGTTTCTTTCTTTAAAGCTCAATTTAAAAGAAGCCACTAGATTGGATTAAAGGACAACATCAAAATTAGATGGTGTAACTCACTTTTCAGTAAGATGCAGAAAAATCAAGAATAGACACACAAATTAATTAGGAAAATAAACAAACAGTTCACAGTTTGATAGTGTAGTATGTCAGAAAATAAAAGACCAAAGAAAAGACACCCACAAGCATGTTATCACCACAAATAACATAACGTGTTGTGCATTGCACTGAGACATTGGCAAGTGATGAGCAGTTTACACATGCTGCTTTGCTTTCTCTAGTTCCCATGACTGCATTTCACTTTCTGGTGTGGAAGTCCACGAGAGGGGGTGACAGTTCTAAGAGATGCAGGGTGTAATTAAGAGTGGTTTTCTAATAGTTCTGATTTTGATCTCCATTCCTCTTAGAATTACAGGGAATTTGAGCATACAAACAAATTTCCTGCAGGAATAGTAAACTAAATACTGTACTATTGCATGTACCTGTTTTTCTCCACTTGGCTTTTTGTGGTTCAGTAGCAGTTCAACAGCTCCGACGACCTCTTTCCTGATAGCGTGTAACAGAGCGTCGCCAACATAGACATTGAAGCTTAGGAGCAGCTCAATGAGTTCTAAGTTCTCATTCTCGATGGCAATCAGGAGAGCTGTCCTTCCAAGAGGATCAATGCAATTAATATTGATTTTAAAATAAATTTCAGCTTCTTCTAGGGATTTCTTGACACTTGCATAGTCTCCCTTCTCCACGGCATTCAGGTAGGCTTTTTCAGATGGGGAGAGTTCTGATTCTGCGCGGACAATCCTGAGAGGGATGCGATCTCTGTAAGGAGCATTCACATTTCTTTTGTAATAGAACTGAGCCATGTTTCATGCCATTCTATTTCTTTAATTCTGAAAGTACACACAAAAAAGCATGGTTTAGCATTAGGATATGCTTTAAGTAATTAGGAATGTTATTTATTTACCAACTCACTATGATATCCATGACAAAAATATCATTATTGTTAACTAAGGAGGCTATAGGTTTTATTTTTTTTTATTTTAAACAATAGCAATATGTCTGAAATTTATTTGATTAGCTGAAAATACATGTTATAAAGTCTATACTAGAAGACAAGAAATATATTTTGAAGTTATTTTATGAGTTACTTTACGAGTTATATGTAGAAGAGGGGGCAGGGAAATGGCTCAGTAGAATGAGCATTTCCCTGGCAAGCACAAAGGACCTGAGTTCAATCCCCACGTCCACCAAAAAAAAAAAAAAAGCCTATGCTAGGACAGGCAGGCCTGTGTCCACAAAATATACACTATGACTAGAAAATTTTGGAAATTATTTACCCAGTATATATAGTTTGGAAATACATATATATCTATATCTCTATCTATCTCTCTCTCTCTCTATCTATCTATCTATCTATCTATCTATCTATCTATCTATCTATAATTTTTAGTACAGTAACTTGAAAATCTGAACTTATTTTTCTGATTTCCTAAAAAAAAACCCACACACATCAAGGAATGCTACAATATATTTTGGCCAATTTTTCTAATCATGAGCAGGGTGCTATGATTATTGGATAGAATTAGGTTGGCAAAATATTTTCCATTTATCATATAGTCTATTGCTAATGTTAATGGCATTAAGGTCAAGTTAACTAGAATTAATGACACTGATGTCAATAAAATACACTAATTCTAGGGAACATAATTTTACTTTACTCTTCCTAAGTGAATTCATATGTAGTAATAACATTAATAAGATGAGACTAAGCAATTACATTTCCAAAGAAAGAAAATGAAAAAGGAATAAATAAAAACTATTATGAAAAAGGTTTTCCTTTATTCTCTCACATTTATATGATGAACAATAAACCACATAGCAAAAATGCATTTGTTAGAAAATGTATTATTTGTAATCTTAAGTTAATAAAGTCATTCTGGAATCTTTATGACTTAGTGTCATCCTAGCTTAAAAAATAAATGTATATATAATAAACATGCACATGCCATATAGAGAGAATATACATATATATTTTTCATATGTGTCCTGTATTGGATTTAGTTCCTCCTTTTAACTTTTTTCTCAGTATTTGTAGTTAAACACAGAGCTTTTTGGCTAAGGTAGCAAAGGTAGTTGTGAGGTTCCTTCGAGTTTTATTTTGATTCATGACAGTCTTCTTATACACTATGGGCTGGGCTCCAGTATAGGTGTGGGCCACCATGCTCAGCTCCAGTTTATGTGAACTATGCAATTCTTGTGTGTATTTGACCATGTGTGTTTATTTACATATATATGTGCTATGTAAGTTAAAATGAAGTGGCAATATTAATTGCCTAACCACTTACATTCATTCAGAGTAATTCAACTCTACAGAGTTCATCAGGCTTGAGTAAATCAACCTGGCTTGAATGGAACTTAATGCTATGCATTAAAGATACATTGATCTAGTTATATAATTATATTTAATGTAATATTTTTCAGTTTGGGAATTTCTGACATTTTTGCAGTTATTTCTATTGATTAATGAGGTCAATAACGAAGCAGTTTAACTTTACCCTTTGAAAGCCAGATAATTTGTGGTTTTTCAAATGTCTGGATAAAGGAGTAAATGTATGAAATCTTTATTTCAGATATTTACGAAAAAGAATTAATTCATACGTCTTCATTTCTATTTGGACATATTTTGTTAAGGTACCTTCACTGACAAAGCAAAATTATATGTTTAAATATATAGTAATTATAGATGTACAAATTACTTGGGTGAAGTATGGTTATGATTTTGCTATTCTGAGAAGTCATTCTAGACTAAAAACAATAGTACTTCTTTTATAGAATAATAAGGGCAATAAAGCAATTTTCCAGGAGAGCTAAAATTTCTATGAATCAAAGTCTTTGTGTGACTATCTGTCTCATCTTAGTATTCTGCTTTGAGTGTCCTGTTTATGAAGCATTAAGATATTTGCTTTAAGGGCCAGGGAGATGGCTCAGTAGAATAAGTGCTTCCCTGGCAAGTGCAAGGACCTGAGTTCAATGCCTGGTTCCACCAAAAAAAGAAGTTATTTGCTTTAAAGTCAAACAGTGACCTAGCTTCCCCCAGTGCCTCTTTCCCTGCCCACAGTCATAAACAAATGTGTGGATCAGTGCCATGGCTTTCACATGCTGTTCTGCCAGGACAACGTCTGCACAAGTCATCACTATAGTTGACATTCATATTATAATCCGGCAGTGTACATAGTTCTTCAGCATCATATTTTATTTCATGTACTCAATTTTATTAATGATATTGTTAAACAAAGAATTAGGTAAAGCATATTTTACCTCTCCGCAATAATGAGACTGATGGATGGAACAGTGGCTAGGCAAGAATTTTGAGAGAGAGGACAGAGAAGTAGAACTCAGACATAATTGAAGTCTACTTCATATGATTTCTGTAAGTGCCACGTACATAACTATATTTTTAACAGATTTATACTATTCTGAAAGAAAGCTATTCTAGTTAATACTGTATTTCAGAGATGGACTGAGAATGAAATACACTCTCAGCCTATTTCTAATCCATAAAGTGAGAAATCTTTGCTTAGCAAACAATGGGTGACAAGTTAAAAATCAAACAGCTAACACTGAAAAAGTTCTTTCATTAACTCAAATCTTAAAAATATGTAAGTACTAGCATTTCAACATCTTAAAAATATGTAAGTACTAGCATTAGGAAGACCAGAAATATATAAATCAATTCAATGCACATAGCCTTCAAATAAGTAAACGTCTACAAAGTTATATTCAAACACAATAGAGAGGTGAAGATGGAAAGAAGGATGAGAAGGGATGGGGTAGAAAGTAATGGAAAGAGAAAGAAATGCAGGGAGGAGAAGAAATGATGGACAGAGAGAAAGAGAAAGAGAGATGAGACAGTGAAAGCTGGAAGCTAAAACACTAAAATTTAAGACAGATTATATAATTTTTCAGCACATAGACTTGTCCATCTTGATTTCTTGAGATGAAGGAGTACTAACTGAAGGACAAAAACCCAATTTTAACATTTTAAAACTGCTATGTGAATGTGTTTGCAAGTGTGAGCTGCTGATAAGGCTGATGGAGCTCTGAGCTGACGCACTTATCAGCAACTACAGAATTGCTACTGGATGGAGAGTCTGTAAAAGAACAGGCAACTGAGTAGAGAAAATATTTTGACCTATTGGAATAAAAGCCAGTTCTGGGCTCACACAATCAGAATGAATATTTTGGAGTGACTTATTTTTTCCTCCACATGACAGCAGAATTTAACATGTCCTTTCATTTCAGTATTCCTCAGTACACTAGAAAGGATGTAACTCTTCATTCAATTGTGTTTCTAAGACTAACAAAACAAGGAGGGGATGATGGAAAAGCTCTCCAGTATTGAGTTGTGACTTTTTAATGTAACCTAAAGTTTTCTCTCAATACTTTAGGAATTCAAAAATATGTGACAAGAAGGCTGGCAAGATGGATCAGTGGACTAAGTGCCTGCTGAGGCCAGAGCAGGGACTGAGGTTCGATCCCTGGTACCATGTGCCACAGTGGCCCCTCCCCTGGGCACGCTGAGCCAGCCTTGGAGACCAGGCATGGTGGTGCGCACCTATAATCTCAGTGCTGAGGAGGCTGAAAACATTTTGTTTTGTCTTTTTGAGACAGGGTCTTACTGCCTATTTCAGGCTAACCTTGAGTCCACATGACTACATTATGAGTCAGGATGATCTCAAAATTTCAAGGAACCTCCTGCATCAGCCTCTTGAGTGCTGAGATTATAGGCATGTGCCTCCACATCCAGATTCTCTTGTGCAATTTTAACAGTAAATTTTGTTGGCTGCAAGAGAAATTACAACAGTAATATATAAATTGCCATATGTGTAATTCACTTTCTTTGGATATGGTATATATTTTCAGAACCTAAAATCTTCAGAAAGGTACAAAAGTATAATGATTTATTGATCCTTCCTCAGAGATATGAGCACTGAAGGAAAAACGAAAAAACCATCCTAGGGGAAAAATTGAATATCTTATAATACAAGAAGTAGAATTAATGACCCAGATAACAGGAGAATTAATGCACATAAATCAACCCCGTGAAACTACAAAAAAGGATAGGAGAAAAATGCAAATAAAATATTAAGAAGTAACTGGTATATATGAGTATAATGACTATAGGGTTATTTGATGATCTGGTCATTAAATCATTTTGTAAAAGAAAAACGTTAATAGAAATACACATTAAAAATTAAAGACTACATGCATATAATATAATTGTAAAAGGTGAAAACTAAATAATAGAGTACAGGAAATAGTAATGACAAATATTTGTCATAATTATGAGGATAATGCAATGCTGAACATACCCTTGAGCAACACCATCTTTAACAAATACTGTGAAAACTGATATTCATATATAAAAGGTGATCTAGAATTTTTTTCTTTCACAAACTGAAATCAAAGATCTAAATTTTAAAACAAAAACACTTAACCTGCTGAAAGATAATATAAGTAAAGTTTCTGAAAGTAACAGCATTGTCAAGTACTTTCTCAACATGCAAAATAAGATCAACAACATCAAGAGCAACAAATAAAATCATAACAAATTAAAAAAAAATTCTACACAGGAATGGAAACAGCCAACAAAGTGAAGAGACAATCTACAAAATGCAAAAACTTTCAGCTATTCCTCAGAGAGAGAATGCATATCTGGAATATATGAAGAACTAAAACTTGAGACTCCCCCAAAGAAAAGACCCAATTAAAAAAAAAAGAGCAATTAAGAGAGGAACAGGCACTTCTCAGCAGAAGTACAACTGGTCACTACATGAGGAAATATTTATCATCTCTGGCCATTAGAAAAATGCAACATAAAAGAAAACTGAGATTCTATTTTATTCCAAAAAGAATGGCCATGAAAGAAACGAAATAACACCAAATACTGGCAAGGGTCTGAGGAAGAACACTTCTATATTGTTAGTGGAAAGATGAACTCCTATATTGTTGGCAGAAAGGTAACTTTTAAGTGGCTTAAAAGTTAAGCCAAGCCGGGCATGGTGGCGCATGCCTGTAATCCCAGCACTCGGGAGGCTGAGGCAGGAGGATTGTTGTGAGTTCGAGACCAGCCTGAGCTACAAAGTGAGCTTAAGGCCAGCCTGAATTGCATAGTGAGACCCTGTCTCAAAAAAGACAAAAAAAAAAAAAAAAAAGTTAAGCCACTGTGAATATCAGTATGGACACTTTTCAAGACTAAAACGAGCAGTTCCATTTGATCCCTTACTCACCTACTAGTATCTTCCCAAAAGAGTTAATAAAGACTTACTACAGTGTTACCTGCATCCGCATGTTCATAATGGCACAACTTACAATAGCTAAACCTTGGAGGCAGCCTATATGTTCATTAAAAAAAAAAATGGATAAAGAGGAGTGTAGTATTGTCACACAGTGGCGTGTTATTTTGTGAAAAGAATAATCAACTGGAGTCATGTGTAGGAGAATGGATGTATCTTGACAACATGAATTTAATGAAAATAAATAAGACACAAATTTTTTAATTTGTTTTTTATTTTATTGAAGTACAAATATCAAGCAGACAGTTTCAAGACACCTTAACAAGACAGATTCGTTAAATTAATACATTGCAAACTGTTTTAATAATGTTTTGGTATTGTACAAGGTACATACATGATATTATATTTACAGATATTATTTTAGCTGATGTCTCTTATCAGTAAATTAAGAGTGTAGCTGCTTACTTATCTTATTTTTTATACCTGAATTATATCAAAAATTCAATAATTATTTTCCTAGTAGATGACCATAGTACTAGAAACCAACATAATATCCTGTCCAACCACCATTAGTGCAGATCTTGCCTCTCATAGAATTATGTAGAAGCATATCTACATAATCGTTATCTTTCCCAACTGTATTGTCTATACACACACATCATGATTTTTTCTTTCTATACCCCTTCCTTTGTCTACACCTGTCAAAGTTGGGCACTCCATTGTCATTCAACTAACTTAGGTGCTTGAACTCCACACCACAATCCATCACATTCCAGCATTCCACAACAATAGTGAGTTATTCAAAGAAGTTGTTGACCATAGCCATTTATAGCTCAGCTTAATATTATGGCCCTGCAATGTATACTTCATTTTTATACTTTTCTGCTGGATGGTTAAGACCTAGATAGAGCAAGACTTATATACAAACTCATAAACTTTATATTTCTTATGTGGTCAGTGAAGTCCTTTCAGGGTTTATCTTGTAGTCCTGTACATTATTCTGTAGATCCTTTGTCTGTGTCATCCATGTGGATGAGTCACGGCCAATGCTTGACCAATTTGCTCTCAGTGAGAGCATGAGAGAAAGTTTTCTCTTCATGTGATTCTCCCCAGGCACACTATAGAACTTCAATTTCTTTCTTCTGTGGCTCCATAATCTCCTTGTTCAGAAAATTTGGAGCTCACCTGAGTTTCATGATGTTGCAGTACACGTTCTCCTATGTCCTGAGTCTTCGCTGACCTTGAAAGGCGAGGGCCAAAATTTTGGCTGGCCTTGTGGCTCTTCTATTTCTCCAACTCTGACTTGTGAACTTAGGTTGTTAACCATCCAGAAGAAAAGCTGATTAGTATCCTGCAGTATATGCCATTCACTTTGCCTTATCTGATTCAATTGATTTTACTTGTTGCACATTTCCTTTTGTATTTCTGCTTTTCGCTTGTTATACTAGGGAGACTATGTGATATTTACACAAATGTGTCTGGTTTATTTCACTTATGAGTATATGTTCAAGTGGCATCCACTTCAGTATAAATGCTTTGAACTTATCATTCTTAATAGCTGAATAATACTCCATTATATAGAAATACTACATCTTTTTTAACCATTCCTCATGTGATGGACATCTTGGTTGTTTCCAAGATTTTGCTATCACACATTGTGCTGCTGTAAACATAGGTACACATATATCTCTATGATACAATGTATCCAGATCCTTTGGGAAAATTCCCAGTAGGGGGATAGCCGGCTTGAATGGGATTTCTAGTCCTAATCTTTTGAGTCTCCACACTGACCTCCACAATGGTTGTACCAGTCTACATTCCCACCAGAAGTGTTCCCTTTTCCCCCACAACCTCTCCAACATTTGTTGTTGGTTGATTTCCTTATGATAGCCATTCTCTCTTGAGTGAGATGGTATCTCGGTGTTGTTTTTATTTGCATTTCACGAATGACTAGCTATGTGGAGCATTTTTTCGTATATTTATTTGCTTCTTTAATTTCGTCCTCTGAGAAGTGTGTATTCATCTCAGATGCCCATTTCTGAATTGGGTCTTTAAATTGAAGGGCCCTGTTTTACCTTAGTTCTTTATATATTCTAGACAGTAGTCCTCTGTCTGATTGCTTATTAGTTAGGATTTTTTCAAAATTTGTGGGTTGTCTTTTCACTCTGTTTACAATTTCTTTTGACATGCAGAAGCTCCTTAAGAAGAGTTGATCCCAGTTGTTGATTCTTTCAAGTGCTTCCTGTGTGAATATATGTTTGTTCATGAACTATTTACCTACCACTATGTCTTCAAGAGTTCCTCATACTTTCTCTTCCAGGAGATTGAGTGTTTCTGTTTTAATGTTTAGATCTTTAATCCATTTTGACTTTAACTTAGTGCATGGTGATAGAGCTGGGTCAAGTTTTAGTTTTCGGCATGTAGAAAGCCATGTTTTCCAGCACCATTTGTTAAAGAGGCTCTCTTTCTTCCAGTGAACTTGTGTAGCCCCTTTGTGGAAGATAAGATGGCTGAGTGTTTTCGTAGATGCCTCTGTGTCTTCTAATCTATTCCACTGATCCTCAGGTCTATTTTGTTGCCAATACCATGTTGATTTTATCACAGTGACTTTGCAATAAGATGCAATTTTAAATGTTATGTGGATTCCTTTGAATGAAAAACCAAAATCTACATAAGTTAAAAAAGAAAAATAAAAGCTAGATAAGAGGAAACAGGGAGAGAAGGCTTTGGCAAAGGAAAATGGGCCAGATTTGGAGGAAATGGGGAGTACAAGGAGCACGCAAAACAGAAAATGAATTGAGTTATTTTATGCACCTGGAGTAAATCTCCACAATGCATGTCATCGTCATGTACTATAAACCTGTAAAACTAAAAAAAAGTCAGAATAAAGACACTATGGAGATATTTTGTGTAATCAAAACATAAAAGAAATGAAGATTCTGATTGGTTTGGACCTCTAAAAAGCAAACTTGGAAGAAAATATAGTTGGGTTTCACTTTGAGAATAAAGAAAGACATAAAATACCACTACAATTTTGAATCTAAAATTTGATAACAAGCCCTCAGTAAATAATTATTGAAAGAACAAATAAAATATTTATTAAATATCTAGCTGTCAGGATTTGTGTATTAAATTATTCTAAGGTCACGGTGAATGAAAGCATTCATAAAGCTTATCATCTGTTGAAGCGACCCACAAGACTATTAAACAGCAGAAATATACATTTTGATAAGGGCTACAATGAGAACAAATGGTTAGATGAGATGGAGAAACATGAAGTTGCAGAGGGTTAGACATGGGGAGCTATGTCAGGTGGAAGAGAGCGCAGCCTGCTGAAACACAAGAATGAGCACGAACACGTGGAGTACGAAGAAGCTGTGGAAAAGCCTTGTTTGCAAGCACCTGTGAAGTGAGAAAACTGTAAGGGAGGAGAAATGTGATGCGCACTAGGGTAGGATGAGGGCCAGACGGGCTGGCTGACAGCGGCAAGGGAAAGGGTGGGGCAGATGTGCCTGCAGAGCCCGAGAGTGGACAGAGATTTAGGAGCAAGAGCTCTGAAAATCATTCAGTGAGTAAGTTACAGATGATCTTTGACTGGAGCAATAACAATCCCATGTCTGATTTGAAATCTCACTGAATTTCACCTGTAATTGGTTAGGAACTGTGCATAAATGAAAGCTCATTTGCCAACAAACTTAGAAAATTAGTAATATTAGTTCCTATTAACTGAAAAAAACAAAACTCAATAGATTTGGTTGCAGTGCAATATTCATAGAAATTTAAGGGCCTGGTCATATTTTATGAGTTTATTAATGTTGTCACTAGTGCTTTGAGTGTGAATATATTTTAAGTAATCATATTCTATTTTTTGTTTTCCAAATAATTTTCATAAGTTTGTAACACTTGAAAATTTTTAGAATATATATAGATAATAGATATAGAATATGCATATGTATTTCACTTTGCCATAAAACATTTCATTAGGTTAAGCACGTCACTACTTTATCTTGATAATGATTAAAACATAATTTCTCAAAAAGAAAACAACACTAAGAGGAAATGTGCATGCAGGAGCAGTATATTTTATAAATAAGAATGTTACAAGATCAGAAAAGCAAAACTAAAATCACTTCCTTCAAGAATGACTTATTCAACAACAAAATACATTCAGCCTGAGCCACAACATATTCAGATCCTGTGGCCCATATTTGACTCCTAGTTTGTAAATTCTGTTTGTGTGCTTCCAGGAAATTGTGTGTGTGTGTGAATTCAGTTATTCTTTTTGACCATTTCTATAGGTCCTTCCTTGAATCTATAAGCTGTATTAATGCAATCGTTGCTGTCAACATTTTTACGCTGGTGAGTCTTATATCCAAAACAGAAATACTTTAATGCTAGAAACAATAGTATAAAGTGCCCCGATGTGGTTGTGCATATTAAGTTTCTTATACATACAAGCTCTTTCTGTTTGAGAAAATCAGTGACTAGGAGATGCTGCGGAGACGAGAGCTGCCACATGGTTTATTGGCTGCCCACGCTCTTGCTGCTGTTGTGGTGATTGTAGTGGTAAGAACGGATGACAGAAGGCTCTTTAAGCCCAGAGCCGGAGCCAGAGGCTGAGGGAAGTCTTCGAGCCCGTATTTCAGAGTAGCATATTTACAAGGAACCAGAAAAATTATAGTTAGGAAATGAAAAATAATAAATGGTCCTAAGAGGACCAGTTAGAAATGTTTCAAGTTATTTTTAACATCATGACAATGGATTCTACATGGACTTGAATTTGAAGATTAAAATAAAATAACAGGAAGAGATAAATATTAGTGTTTTTTGTTAAAGAAGTTATTTTTGAAAATAGAGAAATGATTGTACAAAAATTATTCATACATAAATTTAATAATATTATGTATTTAAAAACACAAAATTAAAATTAAAATGAATAATGTTTATTCTAAATATACCTGATAAAGACATTTAATATGTATAAAGGAAAAATCACTAAGACTCAAGTAGTAAAATAAACAGTATCCTCAAAGAAAAGGAAATATATAGAGAAAAAACACATAAACATTTAAATTCACTGATCTCTGAAAGCTGAGAAATATACCAATAAAATAGAAGTTGTTAGGGCCCCGCAAGATAACTTAGTGGTCTAAACAGCCTGCTTTGGAAGACACAGGCGCCATGGTTCCATGCTTGGCACCACATGCCACACCAGCCTTGCCCCTAGGGTGGGCTGAGCTTATCATGATGAAGAAGGACAGAAAGAAAGAGAAAAGGAAGGAAGGAAGGAAGGAAGGAAGGAAGGAAGGAAGGAAGGAAGGAAGGAAGGAAAGAAGAAAACAGAAACTGTTAAAAGTGGTCAAAACAAAGAATTCTCAATGCTAGAATCAACACAGTGAAATTACTCTTTTACAAATTTCTGGTGATACTTAAAACTAAAAAGAATTTGTTAGGATATGTATTGATCCTTTGAATGGTGTAAGTTATTTAGGATAGGGATAGCTCTTCCAAGAATATACTCTAAAGTCATATTTTATAAAGTAGGCAGTATATGCAAAGGATTATCAGCTATTAGGGTGGGGACTGTAACTCAGCAGCACAAGGGTCTGCCTGGTAAATGCAAGGCCCTGAGTTTGATTTCCAGGACAGGAAAGAAAACAAAGGATCTTCAGCTATTTCCCTGGTATTGAACAGAGATAACTGTCTAATACCATGTGTTCAGGTCTTAAAATAATAAACATTTTATTTTGCTATCAGTTAAAATAATCACAATATAGTTAATTCTAATTTCATAGAAAATGTTAGATACTTCAGGATGTATCAGTGACAGGGCCAGTCAGATAGCTCAGCAGATTAAAGTGTCTGCTTAGGCAGATGAAGGGGCAGGGGATTTGATACCCAGCTTGCAATGCTGACCCTGCCCCCAGGGCTTTCTGAGACTGAGTGTGATGGCCTGCCTGTAATCCCAGCGCCTGGGAGTCTGAAAACAGGACGATCACTCCGAGTCTGATCTGGGTAGTGAAACCCTATAGACCCTGTACTAAATACATTAAAAAAAAAAAAAAAAAAAAAAAAAAAAAAAAAAAAAAAAAAAAAAAAAAAAAAAAAAAAAAAAAAAAAAAAAAAAAAAAAAAAAAAAAAAAAAAAAAAAAAAAAAAAAAAAAAAAAAAAAAAAAAAAAAAAAAAAAAAAAAAAAAAAAACGAAGAACGTATCTGTGACAATGGGAAGACCTATAGGAAGAAGAAAGTAACTACACTGATCATTTTTAAATGTTACCTATGTGTAATGTGCTTTCTCCATATTTAAAATTTTGATAATGACAACAATATATTTTGATAAAAACATAAACATTAGTCACAAAATCAAATTTGGTTTGTTAAAAGAAACATTCAGCTATCCTTACTATTTACCAAGATTCTAATTATAAAAATGTATTTGAATTGGTTTTCTTGGCTTCAAAAGCTAGAACCAAGAAAAAAATAACTGGAAATTATAACCCCAAAGCTTTCATCTTAGTAAAGCAAAGACCTTTTAATAACAAGATTTGTCCCAAACCAAACAATACATCGTAGAGTCTAGTAAACTCTCTGCTACTGGCAAGCTTGAAACAAAGAACAGGACACTTAAAGGGAAGGTGGTAAAAAGGACCCAACGATTGGGCTAAATTGAAAAATCTTTAACAACTGCTGTGATTAAATCTGATATTAATTTGTGCTTCTGCTCTTGTACCTTTCAGAGAACTATGTGACCTTGAAGTATTACTAACTATGCAGCTCTTACTTCACTGATAAAGTTATACTAAACTATATAATTGGTTTTATTAAGCTCTGTAATTTTTTATGGAATTTTAAGAATACTAATATTCTGCTGTGTGGTGTCAGATTTTCCTGTTCTAGGTCACAGATTGTGGGTCTTCTCATAACTGTCCCTAAAATATAGTACCCTTAGATTAGCAGAATTCAGATAGATTAGCAGTAACCTCAGATTAGCAGTTTCAGATATATTTATTTTATAGCTAAAAATTCCTAAATTTTTGTGCATCAGACTATTA